>OZ030385.1:4636234-4755898 GCA_964023945.1 Ectemnius cavifrons | reverse complement strand
CTCAAATCGCTCAATTATATTTCCTCTCCGTTCCTTCTGGCCATTGTCTCCTGAATTCGACGAGCAGTCCACCCTCGCGTTACCCACCGCAGAAATCCCTTCGACGATCATCACCCTCCCCTTCTTCTTCTTCTTCTTCTTTTTTTTTCTCTCCCCCTCTCTTACTCTTCTGTGCTTGTCCCTCGCTGGTCGTTCTCTTACATGCGAAGATCGTTTCTTCCGGAGGTCTGGTCGCTCGTCGACTTTCAGAGTCGATTAATCTCGAACGCAACTAATCGCAGTGTCTCGTAACTCTCGGAGCATTCTCTCTCTCTCTGTTGGTATCAATGTCCGGTTATAATTCGATCATTTTCTCTCCTCGCTTCTTTCACTGTCACACTCCGCCACTTGGAGAACAATGTACTGCGATGCATTCAGTTCTAGCATCGTTCGGGGAGTGCGTGGTAATTAATTAGCTGTAATTATTTTACGCCGTGAAGCAGCATGATAATTATAGGATTCAGGGGATAATTCGATTTAATTCATTGTTGATAAAGCCGGTTTTGTAGGTCGAAAGATATAATTATTATTAGAATTGCATTAGAAATATTATAAAAACCATGTACAAAATTAAAGAAGACCAACAAAAAATTACATACTATCATCGCCGTTATTTTGACAATTACAACTTCCAAGAGATAATCCGATTTAATTCATTGTTGATAAAGCCAATTTTGTAGGTCGAAAGATATAATTATTATAAGAATTGCATTAAAAGTATTACAAAAACCAAATACAAAATTAAAGAAGACCAACAAAAATTACAATTACAGCTTCCAAGAGATAATTCGATTTAATTAACTACTGACAAACCCAGTTTTGATGGTCGATAGATATCACAAAAACCATACACAAAAAACTCCATAAATCTACCTATCTCCAAAAGGGAGCCCGCCAAAAACTTACCAACCATCCTCCGATTAACACGCGTGTCCAAGTTAATTGACTAGGATAATTCATAATGGTTCGTCGTTGCGGGGGTGTAAAAGGGCGGAGGCATAAACGGTGGACGACCAAAATGGAGGGGGGGGGGGGGGATTGATAAAGTGAGGGGTAGACAGTGTTCGTTGTATGCGATGGCCCCTAACCTAAAGAGGGTTTGATCGTTTGCTAGGTTACGGGGCCCACTCGAAAGACAGTGGCGACATCACGGGGGGTGAGCGGTGCGGGGGTGGAAAGATTGGCTGTCAAAAGGGTAGTGGAAGACGAGGGGGTGGGGGTGGGGGGTTGAAAGGGGAAGCAACGGAAGTTGGCGCGATAAAGAGGGCGAGTTCTTAACGCAGCCGACACTAGTATATTTATACGTATATGTGTGCGAGCATAAAGGGGTTGGGGGCGGCGTATGTATGTGTGTGTATGTATGGGGGGTGGTGTGGGGTCGGCTGGGATTCGCGTGAATGCGCCTTTATAAAGCGCGCAGCAGCAGCAGCAGCAGCGAGTCGGTGAATTGATATAAGTGAGCGGTTATTTCGCGATCATTTGGAATTCCCCATGAATATGGGGACTTGAAGAGGTCCTGTGGATGCCGAGGGGCGCTGCCACTCGGCAGCCAAGAGAGAGAGAGAGAGAGAGAGCCGATCCTCCTGGCTCGATTGGGGTGGCTCCGCTACGAGCTATACCGAGCTCTATTCAGCCACGTGCACCACGCGCTCTATCTACGTAACGGATCAAAGCCAATGGTCCTGATCGGACTTCCGAATGTTCCGCCCGGTGCGCCCTGTGCCACGACGCGCCGCGACGCGTCGCGTCGTCTCCTTCTCGTACTCGTCCTTCGCACATCTCTCTTCGAATCAGCCCATCCCCTTCGAACACACCTACGTACCTTGCATGACGATGCACGCGTTACCCTCTTTGTGCACGTGAAATTCATCTCGGTATCAGGCACCGTTTATACCTCGCCCGCGGCGCCTCTTAATGCCTTATGGAACCACCCTAACCAACGACGCCGACGACGCCGACGACGACGACCCGACGTGTCCTTGGTGAGGTAAATTGATTTGCAAAAAGCCCATCGGCTACGACACCGTTTCCTAGCTAATTGGCACATTTCTCTTCGCGAAAGACCTTGACTTTACCTTTTCCTAATTCTCCTATAATTCACCCTCACAGTGTAAATGATAGTCTGTTGGTATTGAAGGGTGAATTTCATATAAATGGGAGTTGAATTGGATGAAGGATCCGGATAGGTTTTAATTAAAGAAAGTCGATGGTAATGTTAGAAGGGTTTGGATTTCCACGTGATTTCTTAAGGCGATCGAGTTTACGCGTTTCGATTCGAAGGCGTTGCTAGTGGGAAAAAGGAGGGCTTGACGAAGAAATAAACCGGCTAACAAACACAATAATTACTATCTCTTTATTTGGCTGTTTGTCGCCGGTTGGCTTAGCTCGGGGATGTCTCTGTTTCACTAGGAGGACGACGAGCTACGAGATCCGGCGGGTCGCCGCGGGAGCGAAAACGTGCGGCGGTGCCAACGGCGGGCGTCGTGCAGAAGTTAATAAAATCCCAGCAGCCGCGCGTCGGGACGCCCAGTAACCACCACCTCGTCCCTCTCTGATGGCAACCCCTCGGTTAGTTTATTTAGCAGACTCCCACTGAGTCCCTTGCCTCTTCTCTTCTCTCTCTCTCTCTTTCTCTTTCTCTATTTCTCTCTTCTCTCCTTTCGTTCATCTCTCACTGAAACAGCTTCCTAGTGTCACAGCGTTCTCGCATTCCCCGGTAGACACAGTGCACCGTAGCGCATTAATTCATGCAAAATTTCACGTGGAACTCTCCGCTTCCGGAAGCCACACAGCCGAACGAGATTAAATGTCTGCGATCTTTCGACCCGTTCTACCACCTGAGAGGAAGCATCCCTGACGTTGGAAAATAGCTCGTTCATGGATTATAGAAGTTCGTTAGATACAAAGCTAGTATTTATCAAAGGACGCGAATGGTAGAGTGACTTGTTGGGTGATTAGAGTTCTACGAAAATGTATGTTCTTGTTATGGTAGAAAGGAAGATACATGTAGAATGGATCCTTGATTCTCGTAGTTAATTACTTTCGTTGAAAGCCTTGTTCCTCAGAAGTCTTTCGAAATGAAATAGTTTCTGCTAGTGGGTCTTGGAATCTCCCTGCATTTAGTTATAATAGTGATTTACTTGCATTGAATACTAAATGTATTTTGATTTAGAATAAATTTAGTTTGAGTAGACTCTAAATTCCTTGTCTGCCAAAGTTTTTTGGGGGTGGGAATTTTCTTTCAAAGGGAGCAGTGAATCACATTTTCTTGTAATCTTCCTGCATTTAGTTATAATAACGATTTACTTGCATTGAATACTAAATGTATTTTGATTCAATGTATTTAGAATAAATTTAGTTTGAGTAGAGTTCGAAATTCCTTGTATTCCAAAGTTTTTTGGGGATGGGAATTTTCCTTCAAAGGGAGCAGTGAACCACATTTTCTTGTAATCTTCCTGCATTTAATTATAATAACAATTTACTTGCATTGAATACTAAATGTATCTTGATTCAACATATTTAGAATAAATTTAGTTTGATTAAAGTTCTAAATCCCTTCTATTCCAAAGTTTAATAACGATTTACTTGCATTAAATACTAAGTTCTATTTTGATTCAATATATTTATAATAAATTTAGTTTGATTAAAGTCTAAATTCCTTCTATTCCAAAGGTTTCGCGGGGATGGGAATTTTCTTTCAAAGGGAGCAATGAATCACATTTTCTCCTGTGGATCACGTTTCTCTTTCGTAGGAGAATGTAAACATACAAACTCTGCTAGTTGTATGTGCGGTGGAGATAAGCAATTGCTCGTGTAGACGAGTGACGCGCCGGATGGTTTTTAGTCCGTTTATCCCATAAAAGTCACTTCGCTCTCAGTTTATCCTGTGTCTGTGCGAGCGCGCGCGCGTCGCGTCCTGCGTGCCAGCCGACAAAGCCCGGTGGCGCCTGAGGGGCCAATAACGCGACGCCCCTGATATACAAGCGCAGGAAAGACTCGAGACCAGCATCCCCGACCACCGTGCAACCCTGTAACCCTGCAACCCTCACCACAGCATCCTTCGTCAAGCTTTCGACCGCGTTGTTATCCCCTGAAAAGGATTCCGTCGTCGACAAAAGAAACGACATATAAGGATAGTTTTGAAAAATATTTGTATCTTTTCTATAATGTTCTTCTTTTTGATTTCAACATTTCTTTATTTATTTTTGATATACGAAATCGATTTTCTGTATTTAACTTATTGTTTTATAGTAGTGATAAATATTTGGGTATTATTAGAATGGAAGTTTTTATTTATTAGTATGTTTATAAGAAGTGAAATCTTTTTTGGATGTTTCAATGTACGTTTCCGTTTATCTAATTCGATTGAAGAAGTCGATTGCTTATACATGCAGTCTCTGCCGGTCGAGCTTATCTCATAAAGTTGAATGGCGCGTTTCCTCCGGCCGCTCGCCGGCAACAATAGGCGCGTGCCCCGGGGGCCCAATAACCGCGTCCTTGATACCCCCGTGACTTCCCTTACAGAATCACCGACGAATTCGTTCACCCCGCCAGTTGTCGCCGAGAGAAAAGGACGCTCGCCAATTTGAGCCACATATGATCCGATTGTCCCACTCCACAGACAGCCTAAGGACAAATGCTTCTCGTAATAGTTCCTCTTCATTCGCACACCAAATATCAAATCATCGTATACTTCAATATAAAACTAGATGAAATATAAATAACCTATACGAACGCAAGACTTTATTAAATATAGATTAATAGAAATATATTTGGGGGATTCAATGGGTCGAATTGTCGATAAGTTGATTTCATTCGCATACCAAATTCCAAATCATCGTACTACAGTATAAAACTGGATGAAATACAAATATCTTATACAAACGCAAAAGTTTATTAAATATATTATTAAATATAGATTAATAGAAATATATTTAGGGGATTTAATGGGTAGAATTGTCGATAAATAGATATCATCAACTTCGATATAAAACTAGACAAAATAAAACAAACAAACAGAAGACTTTATTAAATGTAGAATAATAGAAATAAATTTAGGGGATTTAATGGGTCGAATTGTCGATAAATAGATTTCATTCGCATACCAAATACCGAATCACTGTACTTCAATATAAAACTAGACGAAATAAAAAAAACAAACACAAGACTTTATTAAATATACAATAATAGAAATATATTTAGGGGATTTAATGGGTAGAATTGTCGATAAACAGATATCATTCGCACACCAAACCCCAAATCATCCTACTTCAATATAAAACTAGACGAAATAAAAAAAACAAACCCAAGACTTTATTAAATGTAGAATAATAGAAATAAATTTAGGGGATTTAATGGGTAAAATTGTCGATAAACAGATTTCATTCGCATACCAAATACCGAATCACTGTACTTCAATATAAAACTAGACGAAATAAAAAAAACAAACCCAAGACTCTATTAAATATAGAATAATAGAAATATATTTAGGGGATTTCATTCGCACATCAAACCCCAAACCACTGTACTCCAATATAAAACTAGACAAAATAAAAAAAAAGCAAACCCAAGACTATACAAAATATACATTAAATAAAAAGAAATTTAGTGGATTCGATGGATAAAATTCTCGATAAATAGGGTCGTCGAGACATCGCGATTAGGTGGTGGGTGGGGTGTGTGGGGGTAGGCGGCCGAACTTTTGACACTCCGACGAGGAGGGCGCGTCGCGACGTCAGAGTCGAAGGCGTCGCTAGTTCTTGCAGGGCCTGGCGTTTGATCTTCCAGCCGGTTCGCCGCGTCTATTGTGAATTGTATCTGCTTCCTTTGCGCCCCCGTTGCCCGCCCCCGCCACCCTTCGCCTTAGTCTGGCTCACTCTGGTTCAGTGTTGCATAGCGCATCAGATAGAGAAAGAGAGAGAGAAAGAGGGGAAGAGACAGAGGCTCGTCTCTTTTGCAGATTTAATGTTGCCTATTGTAGAACGTCGCCTTGCATGCCTGCCTCCTTCTGCCTTTCCGCTTCCGTCCCGTCGCTCTCCGCTTCGACCTTCTTTATTCACCACCCCTCAGATCCATGATATAACAATTACACCGACGAGTTATCAGCCTCCCTTGCACCCTCTCGCGTTTATTCTCTCTCTCTCTCTCTCTCTCTCTCTCTCTTTTCTCGATCCCATCAAAGGTACACCTTCTCCCTTTTTTTCCCTATATCCGTGTACCCTCCACTTTGCACCCCCTTTTCCCGCCAACGAAAATCATCTCAGCACTGAGAGGTGTGTTTCGTGAATGCTGACACACACTTTGTTTGACTTCGCATTGATCTTATATATATATATATATATATATATATATGTATATGTATATGTCAAGTTGGCAAGGTTCGATCGATCGTTAAGTCGAGAAGCACCAATTTGTGTCAGTCGCTCTGAGTAAACTATTGGATATGTGTCTGGCATGCGTATTATCAGATGGTAGGATATATTAGGAGAGAGATGGAAATGGAGCGTAACTGAATTCGTAGGATGAGTTCCTTCCGGTATTTCGATGGATGGAGTAGTTCTTTTTCAAGGTGATTAATCCGATATTTTCAATGGTGGTAAATCGTTATTGGAAATTCTTGTGTTACGTGTGTTGGTTTGTGAAAGGTAAGAAGAAGTTTCAAAGAAATTGGGAAGTCAGTTTTCCTCGGAGGAAAGCAATGGGAACATCCGATTCCGTACTCCGGGGAAGAGACGTACATCCCGGATAAATGCTAGCTAGTTTACACGAAGAGCCCGCCGGACTTACTTTTGCTTTTGGACTTGGTAATTAAGCTCATTAGGAGCTCGGTATATTCCTGATGTTATTAGAGCTGGAAATACTTGTGTGCCGCCGCGCGCCCTTGCCAATATGGGATAAGTCCGGCCACTCAGGGAATTCTGAAATTTAGTCCTCCGCTTACCTGAGAGACCTCGGTTTGCCCATGAATTATGATGCGCGTAGTCCTTGAATTTATTTAGCACCGGATTTTAATGACTTCATTAAGAGACTAACGAAATGCTGTTGAGTTTATTGGTAATGACCTCATTAACAGGATGAAAATTTGATGTTGTAATGAATTAAGTACAATGAGATAAAATCTTGTCTGTTTTCTTCTGTTTCAACATATACGTTGGAAGTTTTTAAAGGTACCTAATATCAGGTACACGTGGAATTTAAGCAGGGTCAGCGCACGTCGAAAGCCCTGTCACTCTAACAGGGCAAATGATTTGTCTAATCAGTGAAAATCGCCACGGATAATCGCACTAACTTCCAAGCCCCGGATACTCTCTCTCTCACCGTTCAGCGTTGGAATTCCCAATTATCTGTTTCCCGGCGTCTCTCTCTCTCTGCTGGTTTTTCAGAATTCTTAATACCCCGGCTCTCGTAACATCTGCAAAGTATTAGCTGTTTGTCACTATCTGTCTCGGGGATGATCCGGAGACCAGTCCGGTACTCGGCATCCTTGACATCCTTGACACGTCGAGCTCAATCGACCGTCAAGATCGTCATTTTCCTTGTAACACTAGAGTATCGTCATTTACCGCGTCAGTGCTCTCTTAATACTTGATAAATACTTTTCCCTTTAGAATTATTAGCTATCGTTTATTATTCTATAATTATACTGCATCATATTGAATTATGATTTTCGAATCTTTAAATTATATCGAATTATTTTACAATAACTTATAATTTTACTTGAAAATATTTATTAAATACTAGTTTAATACTTTTTCCTTTAGTATTACTAGCTTTCGTTCATTTTTCTGCAATTATATTTCATCATATTCAATTATGATTTTCGAATATTTAAATTATATCGAATTATTTTACAATAACTTATAATTTTACTTGAAAGTATTCATTAAATAGTATCTTAATACTTGATAAATACTTTTTCCTTTAGAATTATTAGGTTTTGTTTATTATTCTATAATTATATTTCATTATATTGAATTATGATTTTCGAATATTTAAATCATATCGATTTATTTTACAATAACTTATAATTCTACTTGAAAGTATGTATTAAATACTAGTTTAATACTTGATAAATACTTTTTCCTTTAGTATTACTAGCTTTCGTTCAGTATTCTGCAATTATACTTCATCATATTGAATTACGATTTTCGAACAATTAAGTTATATCGATTTATTTTACAATAACATAACTCTACTTGAAAGTATTCATTAAATACAATTTCCACAAATAATACTAGACTTTTAAACAAAAGGATTACAAAAACAGAAGGGATTGAACCAAAATTATAAGGGTTCCAAGTGAACTACGATTCCCCCAAAAAGTAAGTGCATTATTGCCTGATTCCGAGGGCAAAGGGGAACTCGGAGGGATCAACGTAACAGTGACACAGGGTTTAGCGGTGTTCCGCGCTCGCCGATATGGGAATTCTTTAAACACATGGAGATCTATGCACTCGCTCACTTTTTTTTCTCTCACCCCCCCTCTCTCTCTCTCTCTCTCTCTCTCTCTTTGGTAGGCCACGGCTCGTTGGAATGGCGACGAGGCGCTTTGGTTTTGCGCGACCGGCCGTGTGTGAAAGATATTTCCCGCGATGTGTTACTGGGATATCCACCCCCCCAAAAATCTGGTTTGTAGCGGGGCGCGCGCGCGATGATCGAGCGACGACCCCCTGCGCTTTATTTGCATTATAAAGCCCGCTATACAAAAGGGGACGAACACTCTGACGTGTACTCCCACACCTTCCCATGCTTTTCCCGGAAGAGACTCCGTTGCGCCACATAAACCGCCGCCTACCCCCTCTCAAACGCCGGACGTTTAATCGACAGTCCGACACTTGGAATGATCCTGTGAATCGTCGAACTTGTTATAAGGATATTGCGTCATCAATCCAGGCATTTCTTGTCCGTCGGATAATACACAATTGAGATTTGGTATATCGATAATATTTTATTATGACTAGTTAGGTTTGTTATTGTAATTTAGATTTGTTCCTTAACCCCTTCGCAGTGTGTTGGAAAAAAAGTTTGTTACATTTATTTGATAATTTCAGTATGAACGTTTTTAAGGTCGTTGAATATTCTTTATCATTGTTTCTAGTGGATAATAATTTGCTATTAATAGTTTGTTAAATTGATTTATCAAAATTTGCAACTTCAAACACCAACAGATGCAAACTTTCTTCAAAATCCAACTACCTTTCGAATTTTCATTCGTCATTTTGAGTTTTGAAAAGTAGCATATTTACTTCAAATTTGCATCAATCATATTGGATCCGTCATGTTGAATTTTGAAAATGTGACTTCGGATTTGGATTCAGCGACGTGAAAAACCATAAGGGATTAATAGAATTATTTTTCTTTTTCAATATCAAAGTGGAATAACAATGCTAGAAAATAACGATTGAATTTATGTATTGGTAAGGGTTGTAAATTAATGATGTCATAGTCCTGACATTTTTACAGTATCCTTTTCGATCCCTATCACTCCTTTCCACCCCACTGGGAAGATGCTTCAATTTACCGCCTTATTTTGCCGAGTACACAGGTACCAGTACAATCGGGTGTTTCACTTCTTGAAGGATTTATGATGTGTCGCTGCCAGGTCGGCGGGGCACCCTTTTGTGCCTTGCGGCCATTGCCCATTGAAATTAAGGGAGACAATAACCCGCGTTAATCACTGTACAGCATAATATATTATAATCTATTTGTACAGCGATAATTAACCCCTT
Source organism: Ectemnius cavifrons (assembly GCA_964023945.1). Taxonomy (NCBI): domain Eukaryota; kingdom Metazoa; phylum Arthropoda; class Insecta; order Hymenoptera; family Crabronidae; genus Ectemnius; species Ectemnius cavifrons. The sequence continues at coordinate 4,746,131 of OZ030385.1, read as the reverse complement.
TTCATCCAGGTTCTTACGGAATGAGGAGCGAGGGTGTTTCTAGAAAGAAGTGGGAACACTTTGCAACCTTGCTTATTATACTTTCTCTCTTTTCCTCTTTGAAATAAGATCTTCCGCTCCAATTAAAGTGATCCTTAAGAAGGGATCCGCTTCGCCGACGGCTGCGTTCAATTTGTGCGAGGAGTTTTAAGGGCTGAAAGTTTACGATGGGCCTCGTTCGCTAGCTGGGATTAGTCGGTTGTCCGAGACACAGATTACGAAAGAAGATTCGGTAAAAAGGATGAAATCTGGGATGTCTACTGTTGTTAGGAGTGGGATTCGTTCGAAGGATCTTCTTGAGAAGGTGGACTTAGGATTAGATTACTGATTTACCTTGGCTAAAGGTGGAAAGGCGTTGTCTTAGAATAAGTAGGATAATCGTAAGCGAATTTGTCGGGTGGCCCCTGATCGCCAACACGGGCCGACCTCGTTTTTCGCAATTATCCCGAAAGCTCTGGGGTTCCCGTATTTCCCTGAGAACTCTCCCTGCCACCAGATTACATACCTGGACACTTCTTCTTCTCTTTCTCCCGTTATGCGCCAGGAACGCCTTCCACGGCGACGCTTCCAACGAATTCCTTTATAATTCTAATTTTCACTATATTTCATTGAGAACACGTTTATTCTACGGATTCTGTATTCTTCTTTTCTCAATTCTCTTTTTTGTCAGTTAGCAACAATTCGTCGATCCATGCGTAATAATGATAATATTAAATAAACAACAGCAGCGTATTACAACAATGCTTGAAACAAATTCCTTTATAATTGTAAGTTTAACTATATTTTATTAAGAACACTTATTCCCAAAATTCTATATGTTCTTCATTTGTCGATCCTCTCTTTTGTTAGTTGGCAACAATTCGCCAATCATCCATGCGTAATAACAGTAATACAAAATAATGAACAGCAGTATTATAGCAGGCGTATTGTGGCGATGCTTGGAATGAATCCGTTTATAATTCTAACCGTCATTATATTTTAATAAGAACACTTATTCCCAAAATTCTATATGCTCTTCATTTATCGATCCTCTTTTTTCATCAATTAGCAACAATTCACCGATCATCCATCGTAATAACAATAATATAAAATAATGAACAGCAGTGTATCGTCCTGATGTTTCGAACGAATTCCTTTATAATTCTAATTTTCACCATATTTTATTAAAAACCCTTCTTCCCAAAATTCTATATATTCTTCATTTGTCGATCCTCTTTTTTTCATCAGTTAATAACAATTCGCCGATCATCCATGCGTAATAACAATAATATAAAATAATGAACAGCAGTGTATCGTGCTGATGTTTCGAACGAATTCCTTTATAATTCAAATTTCCACCATATTTTATTAAAAACCCTTATTCCGAAAATTCTATATATTCTTCATTTGTCGATCCTCTTTTTTTTCATGAGTTATCAACAATTCGCCGATCATCCATGCGTAATAACAATAATATAAAATAATAAACAGCAGTGTATCGTGATGATGCTTCGAACGAATTCCTTTATAATTCTAATTTCCACCATATTTTATTAAAAACCCTTATTCCCAAAATTTTATATGTTCTACATTTGTCGATCCTCTTTTTTTCATCAGTTAGCAACAATTCGCCGATCATCCATGCGTAATAACAATAATATAAAATAATGAACAGCAGTGTATCGTGCTGATATTTCAAATGAATCCTTTATAATTCTAATTTCCACCATATTTTATTAAAAACCCTTATTCCGAAAATTCTATATATTCTTCATTTGTCGATCCTCTTTTTTTTCATGAGTTATCAACAATTCGCCGATCATCCATGCGTAATAACAATAATATAAAACAATGAACAGCAGTGTATTATGCTGATGCTTCGAACGAATTCCTTTATAATTCTAATTTCCACCATATTTTATTAAAAACCCTTATTCCCAAAATTCTATATATTCTTCATTTGTCGATCCTCTTTTTTTTCATGAGTTATCAACAATTCGCCGATCATCCATGCGTAATAACAATAATATAAAACAATGAACAGCAGTGTATTATGCTGATGCTTCGAACGAATTCCTTTATAATTCAAATTTCCACCATATTTTATTAAAAACCCTTATTCCGAAAATTCTATATATTCTTCATTTGTCGATCCTCTTTTTTTTCATGAGTTATCAACAATTCGTCGATCATCCATGCGTAATAACAATAATATAAAATAATGAACAGCAGTGTTATTGCAGGCGTATCGCAGCTGGTATTTCATGAGGCACAGATTAATATGCATTGCAACGCTGGGTTAACAAGCGGCCGCTTTGCATGCGACTTCATTTAACCAGGCCGAATTCGAGCGCTATTTTTACGTAGGCAATTGAGAGCGTAACGGGTTTTAATCGGCGCTGGTCAAAATTCCTGGCCGAGTGCTGCTCCGCCAAAAGAGAGAGAGAGAAAGAGAGAAAGAGAGAGATACTCTCTCTGTACGAGGAACCAATGGGGCGGAGGGTTGCTATTCGAAAAAAGCTGCCGGTGTGGGTGGCCGGCCGCGAGTAAACTAATTTCAGCCCCTCAAAAAGGAGCCGGAAAACCGTAGCGTACGAAGAACACCAACCAAGGAGAGACAGAAAGCAGACACGCGAGAGAAAAATCAACCCCTTATAAGATCGAAGTGAGTGAGTGTTATATTCCCGAGGAAATAGAGCGCATTGAAAAAGACAGGAGAACAAAACTAAGAGTAGAGAAAAGGACGGGAAGAAATGTAAAAGAGAAGAGTCGAAAAGACGGCAAGCAACAAAACGTAGAGGGATGAATTTACGGATGTTTCGCGCGATAAAAAGAGAGGAGGATGCCAAGGAAAGAGGGTGAAAGAGGGAAATAGGAGGGGTGAAAGAGAGGGAGAGGACGGCGAGCAGGGGTTGTAGGAGGTGGAAAAAAATCCGGGGATTTACGCGGAAAGGGCAAAATATTCCCCGCCCAGGCCTCATTCAACCCCTGAGGACGGGGTGGCTTTGGGTGAGAGGCGCGCGCCCTCATTGGCCGCCAGGCTAATATGGCGGTGTTAGGGGTTGCGAGGTGGGGCGGCGGTAGGCGATATTAAGGACTGCTTTCATGTCCGACCAGTCAGTACGTGGTGCGCCGTCGATTGACGCATTTTCCTTCCCGAATTGCCCTTCGAGAACTACTCTGCCGCGCGCGCCACAATCACACAGACACACTTTTATTTCTTGTGACCGTGCAACACCTTCTCAACGTGTGTGTGTGTGTGTTGTCACATTCACACATAATTCGAGAATTTTCTAAAATATTTTCAACGCTAAGAGCGCCTTTTCGTTGGAAGCGAAATTTTTCTAGAATTATCGCACTCGTTGAAGATAGCCTGTTACACCGAGCACGTTTCTCGCCGCCGTGACTGAGTTTGGCGCGCTATTTCACTACGCGAGAGAAAGGTTGCCCTCGTGCAATTTGGGGACTTGATTGAAAGTGTGACCGATAATAATCTTGTCTCTGCAAGAAAGATTGAAGGAAGAGTGTGGTTTCCGGCTGAAGAAAAGCTGTGCGAGAAGGAAACACGATGGCGCAAACCTTCAATCAGAAGAGAAATGTGTACAGCATTGACCGGATCCTCGGCCATGCGACCAAGGACGAAGGTAATTTTTTTTTGTCACCTTTCGAAGTTTTTCATTTTTCATATTACGAATTTTTCGATAGAATTGAAGTGTTTGGTCTAGTTTGAATAATGAGACTAGAAAGTTCAAAGTATTGATAAATGAGAAATCGGTTTGCATGTTGTAGAATAATGAAACGAGTTGTTTTTCTGACTCGAATACGTGGCTAATGAATTCGCTGAATAACATTATGCATTATCAGCCATCTAATATCGTTGAGTAAACCGAGCGCTCATTTACCAGCGTTTTATTGCCCGGCACACATCGATCGCACCGCGATTCTGATAAAAAATGTTTCTCCTAACTGCGGCAAAGTGGCCTGTTTCTTCGAGCCGATCTTTTATTCCGATATGCTATGTCGATCGTCATTACTCCATAATTATCGATTTCGCAAATGATATTCTTCATTTTCCAAGCATATTTCAAAATTACGAGTAACGAAATTACTTCCCAATTACAGTTATGGCATTCGTAGTCGTTAATGAGTACTTAATTATTGTCGACGCCAGGATACACTAATTAGGGCAAATCTCGCGCGACAAATCTCCAGTGGCGATCGGTAGAAAGTTCTCGGTAGCACGCGATAGTAGCATATATCGTCACCAACATACGGAAATCTTCTAGTAAAATCCACTAGCAATGAATTCATCCTAGTAATGAAATTCCTATTCGAATATAAAACTGTTTCAAAGCATAGACATTCAACGATATATTCGATTGCGCGGCTAAAAGTTTTCCGAAAGTAAACCAATCGTTCGAGAGCGGTTGAAAGAAAAAGAATCAAATCAATTTCCAATCGTCGAAAAATCCTATTACCGGGTGGAGATTTCGCTTTGGAGCTGTCTTTTTTTCTTCCCCCTACGATATTAGAAAGACAACGATTTATTTTGGACATTATGTGAAAATTGTTCGGTCAGTTCTCGACTTTGCTCTGTTTTCATAAATAAAATAGGATATCTCTGTTGAAAACGCGGCGGCGGCGGCGGCGGCGTCGTCGACGGCGTCGACGGCAGTCGACTTTATTTGTCGAGTCGCGCAAACTCCTGTTTATTAAATTTTCGCAGGAGAGAGAGCGCGCGCGTTTGCCATTTTTTGTGTTGTTGAGCGTTGGCGAGCTTCGCGGTCGATTACTACCGCGGCGAGCGTATTACCGTAAGCCCTCTTAAGGACTTTATTAGATTTCCAACGCAGAGTCCCGAACCTTTTGTAATCTGTCCGACCGCTCTTCTGACCAACACGAGAGAGAAAGAGAGAGAGAGAAAGAGAGATGCTAATCGTAAGTACGCTAGCAAGACGCGCCGACACAAATCGTCTTTGTCTCCCCGCTAATTTCCTGGAACGATCGATTAACGGATACTCATCCCTTAAACTACGTCACTTGATCGATACATTAAGTACTAAGCCTTGGTTACAAGAAACAGTGGATACTTAATCTTTTTTGAAAATCCCTACATAAACGGGTTCGATTATTATTATAATATAAACTAGATATTTTCAATATTCCCTAAATCGAAGGATTATAATATCATTTGTATGATAATCTGATTAGCGGCGTCGTGAAATTAGGATGCGGATGGCATCATTACCGGCGTCGTCTAACATAATTAACGCGTCTGATAAAGCCGACCTATCATACAATGCATCGTCGAGTACGCCACTCGAGTCGTTGCCACTCAAATCGTCAAAGAAATCGGGGCCGCATTAATTCGGAGATATTAATTTGCCTGTAACGATCGACGATGTGTATCATCCCGATTGGCTACTGGATTTTTCCCGGTACAATAGGATAATCGCTCGACAGAATTGGCAGACGTCCTTCAGTCGTATCCCATTATTTATACGCCTTTTTCCATTCCCACTCGAGGATCAACTTCGTTAAGTACGTATTTGCTCCTCCACATCTTTGCCGATGATCAGCTAATTGACGAGCAAGCAATAGACATAGGAGGGTGACCTAAAAATATACTGGCATCCATCGTTAAACAATGAAATTAATTGCTTCATTATCCAATCGATTACAATCGATACATTACCAAGTATATCAGTACATCACTAATTTTCAATACACTACTATAAAACAGGTGTATCATTGATTCATAAATAAGGTACTCGTAATTCGTAGTACCAAACATGTGTTTGATAGTAAATAAAATCAAAGTTAGTAATCAACGAATTTCATGTATAGTACATATGATGATCTCGAATAGAATCAGAGTGGAGACTGCATCCCCTATGTTCCTCTGGTTGGTGGATTTAATAAAAAGTAATGGAGAGTTAAGGCATCGAGTCTGTCTATTCAAGTTGGATTAAGTTGGGCAGTGTTTGCGTCCATCGTTAAACAATGAAATTAATTGCTTCATTATCCAATCGATTACAATCGATACATTATCAATTATATATGTACATCACTAATTTTCAATACTCTACTATAAAACAGGTGTATCATTGATTCATAAATTGAGGCATAAGGTACTCGTAATTCGTAGTACCAAACATGTGTTTGATAGTAAATAAAATCAAAGTTAGTAATCAACGAATTTCATGTATGGTACATATGATGATCTCCTCGAATAGAATTAGAGTGGAGACTGCATCCCCTATGTTCCTCTGGTTGGTGGATTTAATAAAAAGTAATGGAGAGTTAAGGCATCGAGTGGGTAGTCCATTGTACCGTATCATGAAAACATAAAAAAAAAAGTCTGTCTATTCAAGTTGGATTAAGCTGGGCAGTGTTTGCGTAAATATTAGTGGGACTACACGCATATGTGCGCCCCCGTTTTATACATCACGTACATGTGAAGTGTGTTGTACACATGACCAGGTAACAGGGCAGGCTTGGCTACGTGGGCACCTTGTTGTTTGATTGATACCAGGGTGGATTGAAAGTGGAGGACGAGCAATAGCCCGATGGAAAAGTGGGATTAACTTTATTACCAACGGTTGCAAATGCCAGTCTAATTAGTTAAGGCGGACGTACGCTCCTCTTCTCTTGGTTGGGAGATGCGCCTCCTGCCAGCTTAGGGGTGCGCACTTTAGGGCTATGAGCCTTTCTATTGTGACAAGTCTAATTTAATAGCCCGAATGCGGCATTGTAACGATAAGTGCTTTCCGAAGGGTGACGCCACTCGTTAGACTGTCGTTTAGTAACCTTTCGTAAAATGTTACTAACTTTTATCGTGTAAAGATTTTTTATTTTTCTGTTTTTATAAAGATATAATAGTAAATATTTCTATTGACGAAATCTTCATTTGTGGTAATTTTGATATTCTATGAGCCTTTCTATTTTGACAAGTCTAATTTAATAGCCCGAATACCGCATTGTAACGATAAGTGCTTTCCGAAGGGTGACGCCACTCGTTAGACTGTCGTTTAGTAACCTTTCGTAAAATGTTGCTAACTTTTATCGTGTAAAGATTTTTTCTTGGTTAAATTGTTCATTATGGATTTTTAAGTTTTCTGTTTGTTATAAAGATATAATACTAAATATTTCAATTGACGAAATCTTCATTTGTGGTAATTTTGATATTCTATGAGCCTTTCTATTTTGACAAGTCTAATTTAATAGCCCGAATACCGCATTGTAGCGATGAGTGCTTTCCGAAGGGTGACGCCACTCGTTAGATTGTCGTTTAGTAACCTTTCGTAAAATGTTGCTAACTTTTATCGTGTAAAGATTTTTAATAGTCGATTTTTTCTTGGTTAAATTCTTCATTATGAATGTGTAATGTTTCTGTTTGTTATACAGATATAATTGTAAATATTTCAATTGACGAAATCGTCATTTGCGCTAATTTTGATATTCTATGAGCTTGAAATAGTGGGTATTTCCTTAGGGGGGAATACGAGATTACGTTATTCATAGCTGCTAAACAATTTGTTAGTCGTAATACCATAAATCCCCAAAGGGTTTTCGTTTTCACTCGTCGAAACGTTTAAAATCCCACGCTCGGTGCCCACATAATGTGTCGGTTTCCGTGAACAGGTAAACGAGTGCGCTAAACGATTCGCTTTGCCGCAATTGTTTTATGCATCGTGGCGGAAAAAGGAATTCAAAGGGAGAGGAGTCGCCGACAGAGAGCGAAAGAGAGAGAAAGAGAGTGTTAATGACTAACGAGGTTTATTATGTCACCCAATTTTTCACCGCTGCTTATGACACGAGTCCAATTTGTCCTCTCGTTTTCTCGGTTCCCGTCGACTGAAAAGGATCCTTTTATTCGAGAAAGCCTCTCTAATCAAACCTCTCCCCATTTCCCCTCATTATTTCAATATCGTCGCATATTCATCCATCAAAAACACTAACAAACCTAAATCAAAAAAACTCAATAAAACATTCCAATCCGTTAACATCGATATTTCCAAAAAAAACCAACAACAAAAAACAATACTCTCAAAAACTTAACATTTCACAATATTACCAAACTCCTGCCAATAACGTAGTGTTGGAAAGCAGTGAGTCTACTATACATGTTGACCAGCGGGCGAATGGAAAGCGAGAAAGCGCCGGCGAGTATATTGTGCGTGTAGTTTGCTCTAATGAGGCCGCGAGGCCGTGTCGGCGCACGCAGGAAGACAAAGAGTGGTCAGCGAGGGTGTAGTTGGGTCGGCGAGAGGGTGGTTTGCGGGGGTGGGCACACAAGTAGCGAGATGGGATGAGCGTTGAAAAAAGCAGGACAGAGTGTTCCAAGAGAGAAAGAGAGAAATATGAGAGAAGAGTGCGATATGCACTCTCTCTCTCTTTCTCTCTGCCGCTTGATATTCGCTAATCACTGAGAGCAACGGTTTTTTAAGTACTATCGAGCACACAGCTATAATGTTCGGGGGGAATCGCTATATTTCATATATCGCCGTTTGGATATATACAAAAAATGAAGAGCGTCCAAGAGGAGGAGGGCTGAGGCTTAAAAATTGGCAAATCCGGCGATCGGACATGATCGACGTATTGAGTGTGCCATGGGCGGGTGTAGCGGCGGCGTCGGCGGCGTCGGCGTCGGCAGCGGGTTGCAGTCGTTGTGCGGCTTAAAAATGAAATTGCACCCATACTGACTATACATACAAGCTGGACTATCTCTCTCCCTCTCTCTTTCTACTCTTTTAGTTGGATAGAAGAGAGGTGGTGGTGGTGGTTCTGTCGCAGTGTGTCCCTTGTGCCGGCACGGCTCTATGGGACCAGTGAAACGTCAATTTCGTTTTGGCAGCGCGCACGATTTAGCTTAATCGCCCCGATCCTCTCTTATGCTCAAGTGCCGAAGAGGTCCCCTGTCGTTTGATACCCGTGTTACTAGCGAGACCCCACCCCTTTCTCTCTCACTCTCTCTTTCTCTCTTTTTCCCACTCTCCTTCCGTTTAGTCGGCTACTCTTCTTTCATAGGGTTTCCAACGATTTGTACAAGGGATTCCTTTAAAAATTTCTACATAGCATGTCCTCCTGATTCTTTGTTGCAGATCAAGCAACTTCCTCCGATGCGATCGGCGACACCGGTGACACGGAACTCGGTCATTTGAGTGATCATCAGATCAATGATTCACTTCATGATCCTCTGAATCTTGGAGAGTCCGACAGACCAAGGAAAGTCCGACGTTCCAGGACTACTTTTACTACTTATCAACTGCACGAACTCGAAAAGGCTTTCGATAATACGCAGTATCCTGATGTATTCACCAGAGAGGAACTAGCTATGAGATTGGAATTAACCGAAGCAAGAGTTCAGGTAATTAGATGTTATTTATCATTGTTAGTAAATAGAAAATTTCGTATTGAAATTGGACTTGTAGTTACAGTCTTATTATTTTGTTACAAAATGTACAGGGTGAGTCACTTGCCTTTTAATCATCCCCTTTACAGTCGAGTTCCAATTATTTCCATTATTGATACAATTTGAGATTATAAATAAATGTGAGTGCGTGGAAAAGACTCGGTAAATACTTGTTTATATTAAAATTACTCGACACCCTATAATTATATCATTTTCAACGACCTATATTAGCGATTCAAAAGCAAGTGAATCACCCTGTACATATGTAAATTTTTAACACGGGCCTTTTTCAACGGCGTGCGCGGTGTGAATCGTCGTAACGAAAGAATCAAATATCATTATATACTTTATTATTATTATCTAAAATAAAATACTAGCTTTTGAGAGATTGCTTCGAGAAGATAGGAAGGGGTTGAGTGTATCTTAAAAAGGGCCTAATTTCTCTTGGCAGTGATTTCACTATAGATGGATGCATATACTGATAATTTTGCATTCATCGGCGGGGGGAGGGAAAGGAGAGTATCTTTCGGCCTCAATTGCTTTCTCTCACACATACACATACACACACATATACACACACACACACTAGCCTGGTTTGAACTCTGGAAATCCGCGGCGGAGTGCGCGCGAGTTAATCTCGGTTCGGGGCCACTCAACTAATTACGTACTATTGTACCCGAAAATCTGCCGCTTCTAATCGACGTCTGTAATTTCACGAAAGACGCGACTCGTATTCTCCCTCTCTCTCTCTCTCTCTTGTGCATCTACCGTTGGGGAAAGGTTGCTGCTACCACTGTTACTGCTACTACTACCGGTTGAGGATTAATTTCGTAGGAGCCCAGTCGAACGCCGGGCACGTACTACCGAAGGGTTGTAATCTGCTTTGGAATTATTCTCAATTGTGACCTGGAAAGAGAGAGAGAGAGGGGAAAAAAAGGTGGGCCAGGTGCGCGCCTCCGGCTTTATCGTGCTAATATAAACAAATATCGTACAGTCGATTCTTGAATGGAGAGTGTTACTTTCGAAGATCTAGTTTGTACACTGACAAATATTCGTACCGAATAATAGATAGGAATGAATGAAAAAAAACAACTTCGCAAGAAGAGATTTTTATAATGAAAGTGTAATATTACTGTAATATTAGTTTCGAACACTCGTTGCTCTCAAAGATCTATTTTGTACAGTGACAAATATTCGTACCGAATAATAGATAGGAATAAATGAAAAAAAACAACTTCGCAAGAAGAGATTTTTATAATCAAAGTGTAATATTACTGTAATATTACTTTCGAACACTCGTTGCTCTCAAAGATCTATTTTGTACAGTGACAAATAGCCGTACCGAATAATAAATAGGAATAATAACAAAAAACAACTTCGCAAGAAGAGATTTTTATAATCAAAGTGTAATAATAGGAGATTGGGCGCGAAAATAGAAAGAAAAAATGAATCTCGAGTGTCAGTAAAACTAAGAAGAACTGAGGTTGAGAACGAGTCATATACATTAGATGCGAAGATCTATACGTCTATGTAACATACAGGGTGATTCACTTGCCTTTGAATCGCCAATGATGGATATAGGCCGTTGAAAATGGTATAATTATACGGTGTTGAGTAATTTTAATATAAAGAAGTATTTATCGTGTCTTGTCCACGCACTCACATTTATTTATAATATCAAATTGTACCAATAATGGAAGTAATTGGAACTCAAGTGTGAAGGGGATGATGAAAAGGCAAGTGACTCACTCTGTACATAGGATCATGAATACTCGTTGCTCTCAAAGATCGATTTAGTACACTGACAAATATTCATATCGAATAATAAATAAGAATAATAACAAAAAAAAAAACTTCGCAAGAAGAGATATTTATAATCAAAGTGTCATAACAGGACATTGGGCGCGAAAATAGAAAGAAAAAGTGAATTACGAGTGTCAGTATAAACTAAGAAGAACCGAGAGAGAAAGAACGAGTCATATACATTAGATGCGAAGATCTATTTCGTACACTGACAAATATTCATACCGAACAATAAATAACAATAATAACAAAAAAAAACTTCGCAAGAAGGGATATTTATAATCAAAGTGTAATAACAGGATACTAGGCGCGAAAATAGAAAGAAAAAGTGAATCTCGAGTGTGAGTAAAACTAAGAAGAACCGCAAGGGAGAGAGAGAGAGAACGAGTCATATACATTAGATGCGAAGATCTATACGTCTATGTAACATACATAGGGTCGTGTCGGGGTTGGGGGAGGGGTTCGCGCGGATAGAGTGTAGTCGGTCGTCGTCGTCGAAGGGTGGCAGAGGGCTGAAAAGAGACAGAGAGCATTCCGATTGGCCCATTGTGGTACAGCGAAGCGACAATGCCGGCAATTGGCCGTCGCTCGACAAAACCGCTAAATGATCCGCCGCGGCGCACTGGTGCCACGGCCACTTTATTTCAATCTAGGAAATCCTCCGCCACTCCTATCCCTCTGCTCGCACCCCCCCCCCCAACCCCCACCACCCCCCACTTTCCGCCCCCCCCGCCGCCCTCAATTCCAGATGCGAAATTACCCATTTTTCGGTATTAATGGCCGGGCACCCCTTCCGATGTATCGTTCGATCGACGATCGCATACTCCCCTCTTTCCAACCACCGCCCCCCGCCGCCGCCACCCTCTCTCTCTCGCATGATAATGGAATCGCGAATCGTTTCTGTCGTTTCCTATCTCGTAACTCTACTGCCACACCTGTCACCATCATCACTGCATCTCGTTGTCACTCGGCTACGTTACTTTTCGCCTCTTTAATCATCGCAATGGCAACGATAATCGGAAGCTGCATCCATTTCGAGATTTCGTGGGCTGTATTTATGGGACGATGTTTTTAATTGGGGTGGGTTTTGATTTGGCAAGAATTGAGAGAGAGTAATTGGGATGGGGTTATTTCTAGGAATTCGAGGAATTATCTTTAGTAATTATCTTTAGATAATCGGAAACTGCATCCATTTCGAGATTTCGTGGGCTGTGTTTATGGGACGATGTTTTTAATTGGGGTTTGATTTGGCAAGAATTGAGAGAGAGAATAATTGGGATGGGGTTGTTTCTAGGAAGTAAGATAAAGGATATTATTATTATATATATATATATATATTGGTTGTCACTCGGCTACGTTACTTTTCGCCTCTTTAATCATCGCAATGTCAACGATAATCGGAAACTGCATCCATTTCGAGATTTCGTGGGCTGTGTTTATGGGACGATGTTTTTAATTGGGGTGGGTTTTGGCAAGAATTGAGAGAGAGTAATTAGGATGGGGTTGTTTCTAGGAATTCGAGGAATTATCTTTAGTAATTATCTTTAGATAATCGGAAACTGCATCCATTTCGAGATTTCGTGGGCTGTGTTTATGGGACGATGTTTTTAATTGGGGTGGGTTTTGATTTGGCAAGAATTGAGAGAGAATAATTGGGATGGGGTTGTTTCTAGGAATTCGTGCAATTATCTTTAGTAAGATAAAGGATATTATTATTATATATACACATATATATATATTGCAAGGGTGTGGATGAATTGCGAGCGATGTTAATAAGTCGAAACATTAGCAGAAGCTTTGCGGTGTCTGCGAGAAACAGATGCAGAATTGCGCGTATATCGGAGGAGCGGAGATGCAAGTGTATCTCTGGTGTATCACCGAGGAATGGAAGGATGCTGGGATGGAGCAAGAGAGAGAGAGAAAGAGCAAGGGGTGGTTCGGAGACAGAGATTGAAACTTTCGAGTTGACGGTGCTGGGTCGCTTAAATGACGCGCTCCCAAGGTTAGCGCGAGCACTTAGGCGTTAGCGGGCTATTCACGGGCGATTAAATAATTAACAGCAATTAGGCAATTGAATTTCCCACCGTGGAAGGTTCTCCTCTCTTTATCTCGATCTACTGTCGAGACAGAGAGGGAAATATAAGTGGGAGGAGAGTAGTACTACTACGCGAATCCTACCCAGACACTTCCAAACTTGCAGGATTCAGTGATCCTTCTAATTCCTTTTCAGAATTTCATGCTTTATTCCTTGAATATTGTACTTACAAACTTGTACTATCTTAAACATTCTTCTCGCCACTTAAGAAATCTCTAAACGATTAATTAATCAATCAAATGATACCCACCAAAGATTCTCTTAATAGTCTTAGAAACTCGTATGGAAGAGATTCGGACGTGGCATTACAAATCCATTGATTAATTCGAGCGGGGAGAGAATGCTCGAAGGTATTTGAATTCCTCTAATATATTCCCGGTCTGACAGCAGGTTCGATAATGAGTTCCATTTCCCAAAGTGTTAGCACTCACTCGTGCGGATCGAGAGCTTACAGGTAGAAGAAGAAGAAGAAGAAGAAGAAGAAAAAAAGACAGATAGATAGATAGAAAGAGAAAAGAAGACAGTAGGCGGGTTTCTCTGGAGGGGAAACTCGATCGACGCGTCCGATCGATAGGGTTTAACGTCGCCCAGCGAGAGAAGTGGTTGGATCTCCGTTCACAATAGACTCCGGATGTTAAATGCGACCAACGAACCCCTCTTTCTCTCTTCCACCCTCCTCTTCTTCCTCCTTTCTCTTTCTCTCTCTCTCTCTCTCTCTCCTGTGATCCATGCTTTCTCCTGTCAATGTCTGGTTGCCTCTCTCTTCTGTCTGGCGACAGGACGACAGAGAACCTGGTGGTGGGTCGCTCGCCCGGTGTACAAGGCGAGGCACGAAAAATCAGAACAACTCAGGCGGAAAGCGAAAGCATTTATACGGGAACGGGTCCAGAAGAACACGCGCGAGCGGGATTCAGAGATGCTGCTTGTTCTCTGGGAGAGGGGTGCGAGGATGGTGGGTTGTGGACGAGGGCAGGGGTTGCCCTGCCACTCAGGGCAACCGGAGGAAATCAGGATAATTGTTAACAATTAGCTTAATCAACCTCGAGAGCCAAGCTTTTGTTGGACACGCTCTTTCACCCCCCTCTTTCGCTCTCTCTTTCTCTCTCTTCTAGCCACCCTTCGTTCTTCTCCCTTTTTCATTCGCTCGAGACTCCCCACCGCCCACACCGCCCACCCGTCGCCGCTGGTTACGTACCTTTTTTTCTCGAAAGAATTAATTCGATGATTTCCGTGAGAAGCACTCGCCTAATCTACTAGATTCTAAAGAATAGCCCTGAGCATTCTCTTAACTACCCCTTCCCTCTCCGCTCGCTCGCTCGTACAGCCAGAAACATTTTGCACCCCCTTTCGGGGGAAGATCGCAGTAATTTAGTACCCTTAACTGTTACCCATAGACTTAATTCGCGTGGCCGTCGATGGCACTTTCAGCCGAGGAGAACAGCAGTAACGTCTGAGTCCATTAATCCTGGCAGATGTGAAAGAATTCGTGTTTATTTGTTAGAGATTGTAAAGCCTTTAAATGTAGCTTTGATTTAAGGATATTTAAGATTCTTAGTTGATTGATATATTCTTGAGAGATAAATTTCAATTACAATGTTTGCTTTCGTATCTGTTGAACAGGTGTGGTTCCAAAACCGACGTGCCAAGTGGCGCAAGAAAGGGAAATCGCTTGGCAGAGATACAAGCTTCATGCATGTCGAGCAGGGTGGTGAGTACATTTTATATTCGATTTATCTTGATTATTAATTTCAATATTTAATTGATACAAAAATTTGGTAGGGCAGATTAATTATTCACGAAATTCTGAGGATGCACTATTATTTCTCGATCGATCGAAGGAAAGTGATAATTACGATATTTCCTTTTGCAATGCCGGCGTCGTTTCCTTTCACAATAGTGTAACTCCAGTGTTCCGTCGCTAATGTGAGAATGGGAATGCCGGTGGAGTCAGCGCGCAACCAGGGTAGATGCAATCGTGAACAATTACATACAATTTCGTCGTGCGGCCAGTTCAGTCCGTCCTGACTGTCACACAGAGACACAGACACACACACAGAGACACACACACATACGGATACGCGTCAACGCTAGAATGATGCGCAATGAAAACTCGGCTGGTTAATTTTTCATGAAGTCGGTCCGCCGCGCCGGCTGTTATAAAGCTTGTGTTGTGCTCGGCATTGGTGCCTATCGGCTAAATAAAAAGTTGCCGTGCGCTCGGCAATCCTTTCACCCCGGAAAAGTCATCTCCGTTCGATCGATTCGAGTCTATCCGAAATCTGCTGTTACAATTTCAATGCGTGCTTGTCCTCTCTTTTTACTTGGAAACGCGACTTTGTTATTGATATATGATTTTGAATATATAAAATGTTAAGGGTTGAATAAAGAAATGCGATTCTATTGTCGCATTTTCTTATCATTTAAATTGGCATTAAAATGTATCTGGTTTGTTGAAGTATTTAATCAATTAATACGATTTTGAATCTAATTAATGTTAAGGGATGAATAAACAAGTGCGACTATCATCGCATTCTCTTATAATTTAAATTGGCATTAAAATATATCAGCTTTATTTAATCAATTAATACGATTTCGAATACATAAAATATTAAGGGTTGAATAAAGAAACGCGACTATTGTCGCATCCTCTTATACTTCACATTCTCAATAAAATATATCTGCCTTATTAAAGTATTTACTCAATTAATAAAATTTCGAATCTAACTAATGTTAAGGGTTGAATAAAGAAACGCGACTATCGTCGCATTCTCTTATTATTTAAATTCTCAATAAAATATATCTGCCTTATTAAAGTATTTATTCAATTAATAAAATTTCGAATCTAATTAATATTAAGGGTTGAATAAAGAAACGCGACTATTATCGCATTCTCTTATACTTCACATTCTCAATAAAATATATCTGCCTTATTAAACTATTTAATCAATTAATAAAATTTCGAATCTAACTAATGTTAAGGGTTGAATAAAGAAACGCGATTATCGTCGCATTCTCTTATTATTTAAATTCTCAATAAAATATATCTGCCTTATTAAAGTATTTATTCAATTAATAAAATTTCGAATCTAATTAATATCAAGGGTTGAATAAAGCAGAGGGTGCGAGCGGAAAGGGGTTCCCGTGAGATTAAAAGAGTGCGTGGCACAACGATATGATTGCAGGTGTGAACGAGTTGTCGCTGCACGCACGTTTGCTGCAAAGCGCCGGTGGTGTGCCAGGTGGTGATCCATCGGGTGCACCGGCCGGTGCATTTCCCTGGTTCATTCCACCAGTGTTCCCGCCACCATGGCCTTCGAGCGCCCCGAAACTGCCACCCTTGCACGCCATCCTCTCGCAGTACATTGGACTCCCGTTGCCGCAGAACTTGGCTTCCCTCAGTACGGTCCTTCCGGTTGGTTTGAATCCTGCCTCCGGCCTTGGACACACCGGCGGCCCAGTTAATGGACACCTAGCCAACCACCTGCACGCCGCACACCCTCTCAATCTTGGGGTGCAAAATCTACCACAGAATTTGAGTTCGAAACACGAGAAAGAAGAGGATTCGGCATCATCCGACGATGAGATTAGAAGACAAAGCGCTGAAGTTCTTAGAGTGAAAGCTGAGGAAGTCTTACGTAAAGCGGACAATTAACTGTTCGGTGCGCGCTGTTGTATCATCTTGTATATATATAATTACGACTGATCGAGTCGTTGAAAGAAAGTTAGAGAATTTTTTCATAATGCCAGACGTTCGAGGTTTGTCTTTTCCTTCGAGTTTTATTCATCGATCGAATCCTTTGTCATTCTTGGAAGGATATATATATATATATATATGTATATATATATATGTATATATTTTGGATTCTATGAGTAATTGGCACCTGGCAGGAATCTTAGCTATCCAGTTAGAGATTTAATCGTACAGTAATCATTCGGGATCAATAGAGATCGACCGTGGAATGTTTCCATTCTGACAATGAAATTAAGGAACGAAAGTTTTTAAGATTGTTAATATTCTTTCGGTGTCCTGTTGGAAGGATCGCACTAACGCTGGCGGTAGATAGCGATCCAAATATCTTTGTTCGAAATTTATTATATTGATATTTGAATTCATCACTGATGAATTTCATTCTATTTGTCATCGCATGAAGCAATAGAAATTCGACGAACCTTTTCCAGGATGATTCGAAATTATAATTTACTGGGATTACATTTGTTACGACGATCGACGCGTGAGATTTCACTGATTTGTGATTATTAATGCAATTTATGTTTTTAAGAAATCAGTGAGGTGTTAAATAAAACTCGTCATCAATCGATGAACTTAAAGCAGGCGTGTAAAAAGAGATATCGGAATGATTAACCGAGAAATAGAAATATGTTCTGTAAAGTCCCTGGCAATCGTACTGAAACCTGGACTACTTTTTTCCAGTATTAATGAGACCTTAAGCGTAAAGATGTAGCTGGACGCGAGCTTTCTTAGCGAGCCAGATTTCCCTGGAAATCTTGGCTAAAGAGACAATGGACGAGGACGTTTGTATCATATGTGTATCATACACAAGCGCATGTATATGTACGAAGCATTACGTATAATTCCCTTTGTGTAAATATGTAGGTAATCGATTATGCTAAGAGAAATATATCACACCAAAGGAACAATCGCTTTTCAATTATTCCACAAACATTCTTCCTTTCTTTTATAACGATCTCCTATTTTCTTTATCTTTCTAGAATTCTATCATCACTAAAATCATATATTTCCAACGATTAAAAAATACCATTCCAGGTAAGATATAGTTTAAACAATATTTCTATAATAACATAATTTTCCTCATTAACACTTATGCTCTTTTGCCATACATTCACACGGTGTGTGAGAGTGTCTATAAATGAAGGAGGGCTGGTGATAGCGAAGTATTGGCCATAAAGAGAATCTGTCCGGCTCATATTCCAACGAGCGTGCGCGTGGTTAACGCGACAAAATCGCTTCCGCGTCATTAATCGTGAAAAGATTCGGCGCGTCAGCCGCGCGTCATTAGGACGATTTCCTGGATTCGGGAATTACCGGGCGGCGATGCCAGCTGCCGGTGCTTTCTCCTCTCGGCATGTATCAAGCGTGCGTGTGTGTGCGTACGTCGACCTGGCTAGGGCTGATTTCATTCCCACGGGCTTTCCACATGAACACTGTGGAATAATCCCTGTATGGGCCCCATGATTCCCTGTCGTTTCTACTTTCCCATATCATTGGTCAACCTGCACTTCGTTTACAGGATTGGAAAAAGTCTCTTATCTATCGTAGACACCAATCATTTTTCATTTCCACTTTCGATATCTATTAATACACTTTTATTAACAGTAAAGGTATCAAACGGGGTGAAATGACCCCTTTCAAAATTTACTTTAAAATCGTACATTAAATTTCTCGCTTTTCGTTTTTCTCTTAGTTTAATTTTTATTGAGATAAATTCTTTATTATCTTATGTGTCACGACGGGTGAAATGACCTCTTTCAAAATTTATTTTAAAATCGTACATACATTGTTATTTCTATCGCTCATCTGACTTTTTGTAAATTCTTATATTATCTGATTATTCAATTTCTCGCTTTTCGTTTTTCTCTTAGTTTAATTTTTATTGAGATAAATTCTTTATTATCTTATGTGTCACGACGGGTGAAATGACCTCTTTCAAAATTTACTTTCAAATCGTACATACATTGTTATTTCTTTCGCTCACCTGACACTCTGTAAATTCTTATATTATCTGATTATTCAATTTCTCTTAGTTTATTTTTCACCAAGAAAAATTCTTTATTACTTTATGCACCATGAGGGGTGAAATGACCTCTTTCAAAATTTATTTTAAAATCGTACATGCATTATTATTTCTTTCGTTCATCTGACTTTCTATAAATTCTTATATTATCTGATTATTCAATTTCACGCTTTCCGTTTTTCTCGTAGTTTATTTTTTACCGAGACAAATTCTTTATTACCTTATGTACCACGAAGGATGAAATGACTTCTTACGATAAGAATAGGTATGTCTAAAGTACCGATACATTTATTGTTAAATCCTCCAATAAAAATATAACAGATGAAAAATGATCATACTAGATTTTTCCCCAAAATTCTAATTTTGGGGAACAAATATTTGATCAAGCAGGAAGTCAAAGCGTTCTCACGCGTAATGACTAGTGGGACAGGAGTGAAAGAGAATGCGAGGATACTAATGCGAGTAACACGCACAAAGGCAATTACAATCCCACCAATTTAGTGGACTTATCAGAAATTGATCTTCGCTTGGGGACGAGCGTGGAGAGAGAGAGAGAGAGAGAGAGAGAGAGAGAGAGAGAGAGAGAGAGAAAAAGAGAGGGGATGGGAAGGAAGACAGAAGCGCGACAATTATCGTTATCGTTATTGAACGGTTTTCCGTGGCTGTCCACTAAACCACGGGGAAATAATTATCTCGGCACCTGCCTGCCAGGCGATCGTCATCGCTGCTCGCTGATAAGATCGCCGCCTAGGGAATACGTGAAAGGATATGCTGCTTTTTGCTTCCTGCCAACCCTCTTCTCTTTCGTACTTTATATATCTGTGTGTGTGTGTTTTTTTTTTAATGGTATACATTCTCATATTCAACAGTGGGTTATAATCGTATTGAGTATTCCAGGACTCTCCAATTCACCCTTTGCTAATGATATTGTTTTTTTTTTTATTGTACGTCCAATTGAAGATTATCCGTGCGTAGAGTGAACTATTTCTGTTTGTACAAGAAGAATCCTTTTAAGGGGGTGTAGGACAGTTAACCTTTACATTTTTATGAATTGTATAAATGTTGGTGCGACTAAACCAATCAGTTGGTGAGCACAGTCATTTTACCTTTAATTAGTATACTTGTACAGAGTAGTTTGAGGTAAAGACATTTAAAATCAAATAAACAATAAGGTAGTTATTAATTGTTAAGAATTACAATATTAATTATGCATAATAGTACTCTGCGGAGGATTTCTTTGGTACGGTTGGTCCAGTGAAGATCAGTTTTTACAGAGTTCTTTTTTAAGATCATAGCTAAGGCAGGGACCAAAATCATGCAGATAAGTCATGTGGAAGTTGGTTAAAACCAATGGTTTATATTGTTAACCAATAAAACTCTATTTTCTGTAACTATTTGGTTATGCTAAATGTACTAAATGATTGAATATAATAAGAACTGTGGTCCCCGCTGTAACAGGTGGTACAGTGAATAATTGTGCAAAAGCGGAACCCATTTGAACAAATAGTTTTGGAAAAATCCTCCGCAGAGTACTATTATGCATAATTACTATTATAATGTTTAACAATTAATAACTGCCTTATTGTTTATTTGATTTTAAATGTTTTTACCTCAAACTACTCTGTACAAGTATACTAATTAAAGGTAAAATGACTGTGCTCACCAAGTGATTGGTTTAGTCACACCAACATTTATACAATTTATAAAAATGTAAAGGTTAACTGTCCCACATCCCCTTAATAACGAAGTTAGTATCAATGAAATTGTTGAAGTGCAGGGACTCGCACATGTTTAGCAGGGGTAATTTTCGTAGGAAGGAATACGGTTCTGAAAGAGGACGTTAGTCGGTCTCGGTGAAAAGTGCGGGAACGTTCGAGCACTTGAAATACTCTCGCCGCAGACATTTTATATTCGCAACATTAGAAAAAGAGCGTGCGCGCACGCCTTTCGAAAGGTTCTCTTTCTCGCGCGGGGAGCTTGCGTTTTAGCTCAACGAGCGTGTCGCATAATGCCGTAAAGTTTCACTAAATGGAACCCACTAGAAGGAGAAAGAAACGTGGCTCGGCTTGGCTCGACTAACGGGTGGTCCACTTTTGCCCTGGTTTCATTCGCCAGTTTCATTCGCTCGCTCATAAGTTATTCGCGCCTATATTCTCAGCGGCGAATTTCCCTCACGCACTCTTAACCACCCCCATCTCTTTTCACCTGGTGCTTTAAAACACTCGGGCTAACACCGTCCGAATCACCTTTTACTACCTTTCCCTTTTCACTCGCGCAATCTACCCTGAGTCACAACCCTTCACTTCCATTCGTATTAACCGAATGGAATTTAAAATAAATATCCAATACAAATTGATAGACTTTTCCTGTTATTTCTTATTAAAACATATTAATTAATTAAGTGTTTGATATTAAAAAAATCTTTAAAATTTGATGATAATTTTATAAACGAGCTAACATTCTAGTTGTATGTGAAACTCCACGATTCTGGTGGGGGAGGGACAGGAAACGAGGACTGGTTTCCTTTCTTTCCGAGCGCGTGTCTTAAGGGTGTGTGTGTGTGTGTGTGGTGGACCGAGGGATCACAGTTGAATGGCAGTGATCGCGATCGCGACTGCTAGGAAGGACAATTAGATTAAAAGCAGCGCCTCTCGCGGCGGCTTGAGATCCATTAGTGCCCATTGTACCACCCCATTTGTAGCCACCCCCGTTCCTGGCGTTACTCGAGGCCCTCCGCCGCCCGCTCCGCACCCCAGTGCACGCAGCAGCAGTAGCAGTAGCATCTCGAACGCTGCCTCAGGTACTTATTCTCAATAGTAATATGCTCACTTCATACTTCCAGCCCTTCTCCCACTGTTCCACGTCTCCTGCTACTCTCCTTTTTCCCTCTTCCTCTTCCTACTCCGCTCGCCCTCCTGCGTCTCGAGACTTTCGACACCCAGTCGTTGCAAACTGTACCATTCTCTTTCTTTCTCTCCATTCACAGTTGCTTATGTCGCTTGGTGTCTCAGTTAGCAGACACCGATTTTCATCGTTCTTCTTCCACCAATTTCTCTCTTCTCACTTTGTCATCTGTCAACGTCTCTCTTTCTCTCCTGTAGGCATTCGTCGACGGAGCGCAGCAGTATAGCAAGAAGTGGCGCAGGAACACTGAAAAAGATTTCTTCCCCGACTTGTGAAAATCACCGGCGCTGTAAGCAGCCGTCGGTGGTGGTATAACCAGTGGCTGTGATATACGCGAACCAAGCCACTAATGACACACCGTGAATGACATCAATTAGTCCATCTGCAGCATTCGCCATGATAAACCCCCATCGTCGAGATTACTGCTTCGCTCCCGTTTACCAGAGATGATTCCCTCTTTCTATCCCTTCAAACCCCCCTGCTTTTTTCCGTCCCTAGAATTCCCTGGCGTCGACCATGAGGAGGCTAAGTAACTGATTTTCTCTGATGGTGTCATTGTAGAAATTTTCATGTCTAACGTTAACAATGGGAAAATCTTGTTGTGTTATTGTCCGCCCTTAAAATTTCTAATGTACAGGGTGAGTCACTTGCCTTTTAATCATCCGCTTCACGCTCGAGTTCCGATTTGTTCTATTATTGGTACAATTTGATATTATAAATAAATGTCAGTCCGTGCGAAAGACTGGGTAAATACTCATTTATATTCAAATTAATCAACACCGTATAATTATACCATTTTCAACAGTTTATATCCATCATTGGCGATTCAAAGACAAGTGAATCACCCTGTACGTCGCAACCCCGGTCACACCGGAAATGAATACATTTCCTCGCGTCGACCATGAAGAGGTTATGTTAACTGATTTTCTCTGATGGTGTCATTGAATCTCGTAGAAATTTTAATGTCTAACGTTAACAATGGGGAAATCTTGTTGTATTATTGTCTGGGTGGATTCGGGCTGATTCTACTTCCAAACGTCTTCCTTCAAGGCTCTAATACGCTTTTAAAATTTCTAATGTACAGGGTGAGTCATTTGCCTTTTAATCATCCCCTTCACGCTCGAGTTCCAATTAGTTCTATTATTGGTACAATTTGATATTATAAATAAATGTCAGTGCGTGAAAAAAACTCAGTAAATATTCCTTTATATTAAAATTACTTAACACCGTATAATTATACCATTTTCAACAGTCTATATCCATCATTCGCGATTCAAAGGGAAGTGAATCACCCTGTACATCGCAACCCCAGTCACACCGGAAATGAATACATTTCCTCGCGTCGACCATGAAGAGGTTATGTTAACTGATTTTCTCTGATGGTGTTATTGTACCTTGTAGAAATTTTAATGTTTAACGTTAACAATGGGAAAATCTTGTTGTGTTATTGTCCGCCCTTAAAATTTCTAATGTACAGGGTGAGTCACTTGCCTTTTAATTATCGCCTTCACGCTCGAGTTCCAATTATTTCTATTATGGGTACAATTTGATATTATAAATAAATGTCAGTGCGTGGAAAAGACTGGGTAAATACTCATTTATATTAAAATTACTTAACATCGTATAATTATACCATTTTCAACAGTTTATATCCATCATTGGCGATTCAAAGACAAGTTAATCACCCTGTACATCGCAACCCCAGTCACACCGGAAATGTATACATTTTAAGGCCTTTAACTGATTTTCCCTGATATTAACAATGAGAAAATCTTATTGTATTATTGTCTTGATGGATTCGAGCTGATTGTACTCGTCGTTTAACGCTTTTTTCTACTACCAAACAAGCCTGTCGAATTTTATTTCAATCTTCCAAACATCTTCCTTCAAGGCTCTAATACGCCCTTCAAATTTCTAATATACATCGCAACCCCAACCACACCGGAAATGTATACATTTCCATGGAATCCCCTCTGCGCTCTTCGCACTCGAGTATACTTGTCGCGTATTCCGCGTGCGCGTGTACAATGGAGATTTCATCGGCATCTGGAAATTCTAGTACTCGAGTGGCATAAGATTATCATTATTACTGAGTCTGATTTAAGTTGGCAAGTCCTTTGTTTTATTAACATTAATTCGGCTCGTTAATACTGAATTTTCGTATAATAAGATGGAAGGAAAATCTCGAAGAAATGGTTATAACGATATAGATTTTCTACTTTCTTCGATGATTGTATAAATAATAGGAGTAATATAAAAATATGTTGAAATAATAAGTCGTAATATATTTTAGATTACATCCTTGTTGAAATAATAACATCACAACCTTTTGAGCGGACCCACGCCTCCAGTGCGGAACTCTGCTAACTCACCGGAAGAATGTGCGAGGGCCGACTCGTACAATAGAAAAAAAGAAAAGCGCCATCTATGTCGCGAAAGCTCAACAAAATATATAGGCGAGGGTTTGAGAACAGGGCTCGTTCACACGTTGTGAAGCTGAGTGTACGATTATGCTTAAAAATTAGTGTCGTTGCGTTCTGGTTCAGGGATACACAGGGTGCGTGTACACACTTCATTAAGGCCATTAGAAGGCATCTGGGCGTCGGGGATACGCACAGCGAGCATCGTAGATCTTTCACTCTCCTTCCTTTCAGGAGGCTGCGCCGCCGCCGCCGCCACCGCCGCCGCCGCGCGCGCACCGACAATAATGGCTTTCGCGCCGATAGGCTTACGCCAGATATCGTCGGCACCCTGTCTCCGCAAGCCGTGGTCTCAGAAATTGAGATACCTGCCCGCAAACCACTCCCTCTCCCTCGCTCTCTATCCCATGGGATTCTTCCTTGGTTCCCCCTTTTACCAAGGACACCGAACACCCTTAGCCCTATGATTCCGCAATGGGGAGTTGTTAGTCCCTTTATTGCATCGCGCTGATTTCATTTCAGGCGATTTGAGGTAAATTCAAGTATCAAAAGACGTAATAGATTAAAGAAGTAGTAAATTGTGGAGGGTGAAATTGTCTTAATTATGTAATATCATTTTAACCCTTTAACTGCGCAATTAGTCTGATATTTCGCTACCCCCACGCACAAAACTTTTGGATTCAATTTTTTTTTAAATCATTGTAATATGAAAGACAATGTTTGTTATTATTATAAAATATACGGATTTAAAATAATAATCAAAAATATTATAATATTATTATTAGATATTTATTGTAGTACGTCTAATAATTTGTTACAAACTATTATACTGACTATTATGTATAAATATGTGTAGTATTGCTGAGCAAGAGGTCACTGGCTTAATTTCACGGTTTGTTACAAACGTAAAAGACCATTTATAAAGTTACAAGCAGCTGCAGTTACCAGAAAAATATTTATAGGGCCAATCGCCAATAGACTATGGCAGCAGTTAAAGGGTTAAACAGTGAAATGATTGATTTTGTCATTGATTGTTGGGACTAATTAATAGAATAGAAGGTTGTAATAAATCATGCCAGACTGAAAGGTTGTCTGCTGATCTAGTTTTAAAAGGTACCAGGTTGATTCCATCAGAGACGCTTCCCGCAAAAAACGAAGTGGTGAATCGGGACGAGGGGGCGCCACGGCTGATCGGATGCTCCGGCTCGTTGAAAAGATCAAAGCTCATGGAATTCTAATGGATCGTGGAACGAGGTCTTTCACACTCGATCAATTTTCCCGAATGAGGTGGTTTTCGCCAGGATAAAAGGTGCATCAAGCCATGCTACTATAGTGTAAGGCACCCTGCAACCAACCCCCTCCCTTCCCCTTTTAAATCATCAACGAGGGGGCAAAGGTCTCCGTGCGAAACGGAATTCAGAGGCCAGAAAGTAAACTGCAATCGATTTATTGTATCTTTGTATAAGTGTTTCAAATCTAAAGTGGTACTTTAGGCAGATTTTGTAAGAAATTATTTTGTTTTATCTTTAAAGTTAAACAAATTGGATATTTCAGTGAGAGATATATTTCTTTCCAAAAGATCAGACAGAAATTCTTCTGTTTTATATTTAAAGTCAAACAAATTGGATATTTCAATGAGAGATATATTTCTTTCCAAAAGATCAGACAGAAATTCTTCTGTTTTATATTTAAAGTCAAACAAATTGGATATTTTAATAAGAGATATATTTCTTTCAAACATCCAACAAAAATTATTCTATTTTATCTTTAAAGTCAAACAAATTGGATGAATGTATGATACTCATTGGAATTATGTAGTATCTGACACTTGGCTCGAGTATCCTCGATACAAAGAGGCGACGTTGGCGTCGGCGCGCGCGCCCCCCCCCCCCATTATCGAGGATGTCATAAATGTCATAAATTAATGGTGTCATTAATTTCGTGCAATCGGCCAACGTTGCAGTCTAATAAAGCGTGAGACAGGGAGGCCTGTGGATACACTTTGATAAAGTATTCCTGTAATATTACATTACGCTAAGCTGATTATCTCGCTGGCGCGACGGTACACAGTTTTTATCTGGCCGGCCCCGTAAAGTGGAGTCGCAATTCCCTTGTCAAACATAGCTTTCCCTTCCCCTCTCAATGGAAAATCGTGTTGAAGTAACAATAAATTTCCAAGAGCAATCTCTTTATTACAATACCGATGTAAAAATGATTTTTAACAATTATTCCTCACCATAAAAAACCGAAAGTAAATCCCATCGTCAACTTAACAGAAAAAGAAACAGAAAATCCAAATGAAACATGTACAACAAATTGCAACAAAGTCCCATCGTCAACTTAACAGAGGAACAAACAGAAAATCCCAATGAAACATGTACAGGGTGAGTCACTTACCTTTTAATCATCCCCTTCACATTCGAGTTCCAATTATTTCCATTAATATTACAATTTGATATTATAAATAAATGTCAGTCCGTGAAAAAGACTCGATGAATACTCCTTTATATTAAAATTACTCAACACCATATAATTCTATCATTTTCAACGGCGTATATCCATCATTGGCGATTCAAAGGCAAGTGAATCACCCTGTACAACCAATTACAACAAAATCCCATCGTCAACTTAACAGAGGAACAAACAGAAAATCCCAATGAAATAAGTACAGGGTGAGTCGCTTACCTTTTAATCATCCCCTTCACATTCGAGTTCCAATTATTTCCATTATTACTACAATTTGATATTATAAATAAATGTCAGTGCATGGAAAAGAATGGGTAAATACTCATTTATATTAAAATTACTCAACACCATATAATTATATCATTTTCAACGGCGTATATCCATCATTGGCGATTCAAAGGCAAGTGAATCACCCTGTACAACCAATTAAAACAAAATCCCATCGTCAACTTAACAGAAGAATTTCTACGACAATCCCAAAGATACTCGTACCGGGAACTGTCATTATCAAAAGCATTGGCGCACACTAGCGAAGTAAGAAGAGAACTTCTGAGAAAAGAAGAAGGCGTCGTGCGCGGGGTGGTGGTGCGGCTGTATCCATTTAGGGGCCTAAAGTGCTTTCACGGGTTGGGCCGGGTTTAATGGCCGTTTAAGGGGATTTCGGCGGATAATTAGCCGTGCGAGAGAAAGAAGGAAGAAGAAGAATAAGAAAAGAAGCAAAGCGTTCATAGCATGGCAATACGACAACGAGGTCCCAAACTAGTCTCTCCCGGTGTGAAAAGCCGCGACAAAAGGGGTCGGTTACACGATTACACGTAAAAATGAGGGGTCCAAAGGGAGGGGGGGCCTTCTCATCGGCTGGCAGAGAGTGTTGGATGGCAAAGGGCTTGACCGGGAATTGGTAGGTTTCGAGCTCTCCCTGGCACCCTATTGGTTCTCGACTAGAAGGCATTTTCGTCGGATTCAGCTCTCTCGGACTCAGAAGTACAACGGGCTCGTCCGCACGGAAGCGTGCAAGGAGATTTCTCGAGGGCTCCTTCCTCCTGAATGGGCTCCTATGACCGACCTCCTGCGGCGGCCGCGGCAGATGCGGACACCCGGTATACATATCTCTCAATGTATATCACTCTCGGTACAAAGAAAATGCGACCAACAGAGAGAGAGAGAGGGAGTGAGCAAGTGAGAAAGCTTCCGTCTATAATAATCTCTCGTTGGGCGCGTACACTGTTTGGCCACAGAAGTATCTTTCATTGTAATTTTGCCCACCGCCAAAGGAAACCCGAACCAGCAACAACCCTCGAGAGGTGTAAGCTTACAAGCTTTCTCTCTCTCTCTCTCTTCTATCGCCCTCTCGGTGACACCCATGTCCCGTTCACCGGCGCATTTCGATCCCAAGCATACTCTCCCAGCTATTCGAAAGAAGACACTCCTCCTCGAGTATTTCTACCATTCATTCGTCGACTACTCTTTCGTACAAATGGAGGATTTCCAAGATATATCAACGATAGTAAATAATATAATTAGATCGATAAAACTGTATTCCCTTGAAAATAGATTGAAGATCAACAAAAAAAAAAAAAAATTCAAGAGAATTACACAGAACACAGTGAAGTCGTCGGGCAAAAGGATTGTAATCCAAGGAGTTGTTTAATTCCACGTGAAATACGATCCTCGAGGCTCGACGATACTTGTGGCCGAGCCGATCGAGCGCTTTGAACTCCTTGAATTGGCGAAAAGACGTCGAAAGAGCCGGGCAAAGAAGCCTAAAGAGTAGCTGGCGACGAAGAGGGGTGGTGGTGGTGGTGGTTGGGAGACAGAGAAATCGAAAGTATTGCGGGGTGGTGGTTGCATCTGTTCTTATCGAGGAGATCTTGCTGTAAGCGGAAATGTAGGACGAGGCAAGAGACGCCGACGGTAGCAGCAGCAGCAGCAGCAGCAGCAGCAGCAGCAGCAGCAGCAGTACCACTACCAGCAGTAGCAGCACCAGCCGGTCCATGTTATTGATTTCATCTTAATCAGATCTCAATATCTCAATTACGTTTTGAGCCGGGCTTTCCCATTTGTTTGCCGGAGAGATTTTAGAGCCAGGGCCCATTGTCTGCACGCCACCCCTGAGCCTTCTGCGCGGGCTTAACTTTTCATTCTCCTGTAAATTGCAGGTTCTGTATTACGCGGGGGGGGGTGGTGGTGGTGTGTGGAGTGAGGAGTGGGCGAGCGAGCGAGCGAGCGGGTGTAAATCGAATGAAACAATGGAGACTGCCGTCTACTGCGCGATCCTCGAATCCTGATTATCCGCCTAACGTGTCGTCGAGAGAGGGAATTTAATTTTAACTCGAATCAGCTGTCTGCCATCTCAATTATTACCTTTTTCGACTTCTACTCCGCGTGACCCTCTCACCGATTCTTCTACTCATTTCGATCTATCATTCTGAAGGACTTTTAAACAGTTCAGTTGAAATTACATTCTTTCATTGCTTGTCTATTGATAGTTTATTAACAGTTAGAATAATGATGAGCCGAATTTTATCATCGATAAAATCCCTTTTTTAATTTAGGAATTCATTTGGGCTTTCTAACGGGTGATTATAGAGTTCCTCGTAGATTAGGCGGACAGTTGATACGGTAAACAAGGAGGAATCGAAGGACAAACAAAGAGATAGAGAGAGAGTATGATAGGATGCGTCAGAAGTGTAAACTACAGATGACACGACGAGCGTCAATTAATTATCGATGCGGGCCGCTTTAGCCGTCGCTCAGTCGGATTAACGAGCGGCTATTGTTATTTAATTGATCGGCGAATCTGTTCGCGGAAGGTAAACTAATGCTCCGGATTCCACGGTGCTAATACAGTGCATTATAGAGTGACAACGCAGTGTCGACTGTCAGCCGAGGGAGCGAAAGACGACGAGGAGGTAGACACGTGGCGACACGTGGCGGTGTCATGCGCGCGCTCTCTTCGTCTCTCGGCGTGATCTCCTCCTTTTATTTAATTAGCCGGACTTTATGAACGAGCGCGCCCAGTATTACTCTCCGCTCCATTTCCTGCCAATTTCACGGCTCGCCGAGCAACGGCTCCCACGCGTTTACCCATTACTCCTGCCAATGAAATTAACTGTTCTACCCGAGTTCTGCCCTCTGCGTCTATGCCCATTGCGCAGTCGAAACCGGTCACAGATTCAATTCAAGCTGTTTACAGTAAACAACCTTTGTTTAGTGATAATTAATGACGCCACAGTTCGACGATTCTCCACTGTTATTCCCTGTGTTTAGTCCCTGAATCATTATCTTACACAGGATGGTACATATACAGTATCAATGATACTTGGTGACAGTAATTATTTCTCATACTGACATAACCTCTCATTGGATATCATATAACGCTATCTATATTGAGTGGAGAGTTGCTGTCCGAGAGGAGTGGTTTCCGGATGAATTCGAATGTCGAAAAGGGTTCTATGTAGCAAGAGCTTTCTCTCACGTGTACGTGTCGTAGGCTTGGCGCGTCTCGAGAAGTGGTCCAGAGTGAGACACGTGCTTGCGACGGCTTGGCTCGATGGATGCTGGGACGGATAGAGAGCAGGAGGACCAGGCCCCGTACCTATCTCCTCTATATCTATCTATACATATATATATATAGTAGAGCGCGGCGACCGCGGCAAGTTCCATTCACGCATACACTCGCTCGCAAACAGATTCCCGGCTTGAGTCGAATATATTGAAATAATCTGGGCAAATACGACAAGTTCGGTTATGAAATTTGCCGAAGGGCTTGTGAGCTCTCTGCCGTTGCTCTCCCGTCGCTCTGCCGTCCCACCCACCCCCTCTGCCTTGCTTGGCCCACTCCAACCCCCCTTTCTCTCTCTATCTCTCTCTCTTTCTCTTTCCCTCGAAGCCCCGGGTACCCTTACCTCGTGGTCCCTTTGCCATCCCTACGAGCCCCTTTTCAGCCGTCAACCCCTGCCTGCTTGCCTTCCGCTCTCCCTCGCCTCTCTTCCTGCTCGTCCTGCTCTTCGAGCGACCACCGAGTCACTACTTCCACAACTACCCCCTTCCGCACACGCCGCCGCCGCCGCCGCCGCCGTCGTGCCGCCTAGCCGACCTGCTTCAAGTGATATTTGCTCAAAATCGGTTCAATAGCAACTTGGGTATTCGCCTGTTCCTCTTATACGTTTCGGCTACCCCCTCACATATTATGTTCCCCAACGCTACCCTTCTCGCTCGAACCTTGTGTATATGCGTGTGTGAGCGACGATGTCGTTGCTCCCATCCATATATCCTTCACAGGAGCCACCACATTCTCCTTGTATTTGCTTGCACCCTTCATATGTGTGTGTGTGTGCGACTCTGTAGCGTCGATCTCGTCGCTGGCCTTAGAGACGTGTATCTGCGAATGCGGATACGCGCGAATATGGTTTGCGGTCGAGTCCAGCCAGGGTTACAAGAGCCTGCCGCTTTCACCCGCTGGTAAACTGAAGGAATTGTTGCGGACAACTTGCTCGAAACCGTTTGTTATACGCTTGACAGTGCCATTGGTGTTTGCGAGTGGCTTCTTGACTCGAAGCAATTGGGATTAGGAAGTCTGTTACAGGTGGAAGGGAAGAATGAACGCTTTGCATTGGCAGTGTTATGTTGTTGTTAATTAAATGGGGAATTTAGTTAGTTGAGTAATAAATGTTGGCAGTGAAGAATGATTGTATTTAGTTCGAAGGATCGTAGATTAATAGGATCGATTTCTAGTGATCGAGTTTCTAACCTATTTTTATCCTATTATTTTCTTACCGTGAACGACGATAGAGTATTTCACTATCAGCGATGGTATACTTTCTTATTTGTTTTCTGGTCCGAAATGACTCTCGGGACATTAGCAATCTTGTTTCCGGCGTTAGGGGGTGGGTAGATGCGGTGCAACGAGCGGCGAACAAGAGGTTAATAACGGGCGGCTATTAGTGCATAATATGTAGCGGGGCCATCGGCTATGGGACGTGCGAAACGGGCGAGCGTATGTACGTGAATTTATAACGCGCGTAGTCAAGCAGAAATCGAAACCTTTGATACAGGGTGGGACAATTAAACGCTAAACTACCCCTCGAGGGCACGGGGCGCACCCCTAATGCGCTCTTTATGGCGACTTAATGCCCCTAATATTGCATGCGACCCTTGTTTATACCAGTTCAGCGCTTCCCATTTTCGTCCGGTTTTCACTTACGTACCCACGCGCTCGACTCCAACTCCTCGCCTATTCATTCTCTCCTCCTCCATATAACTCCTTCGCGTGTATACAAATTCGATGTCCTCCTCCCCATAAACCATGTCCCTCTCCCGGCACTCGGCGATGACCCATGTCAAACTGCCATGGAATTACTTATTACTTTCCAGTAGATTTAAATACCTCTCGTCCTTTTGCCATAGTACACTTGCCAATAGCATTTTCGAAGTTCACCTTCGACATCCACCTTTCTCATTCTATTAGTTTCTAGTATAACTTTATAATATCATTGATTCTACAGATGTAATATATCTTTGATTGTAAAAAACGATAAGGCTCGCTGTTTGTCCTGGCAAATTGTCCAAGTTCAATATCGCGGGAAAAGAGAGTTTCGTCGATGGCACAAGTCAAAGGGCCGAAAAACTCTTATACGAGTATCCAAAGCCATAACTCTCGAAGCGGAGGCATGGAAGGGCGGTATAAAAATTCTAATAAAAACGGTAATCTTGCCGAATCGAGTGCGCGCCGGTGTAGCCGGTGTAGCCGGGGGGCGACCGGCCGGATATGCTGGCGCGTTATTACTCCGAAAATCAAATGACAGCATCCGCGTGGAATCCGCTCGGGGTTTGGCCCGGGCGAGTCAATGATTTCTATGAGAATGCGTCACACGCCTGACGAAAGGGAGAATATCTCTGTGTAAACAAGGACGCCTGGCTGATTCAAGGCGCTCTGAGAACCCCTGACGGCGTTCACGGGGGGACAAACCATGACTGCCATGGGAAAAATGGATGTTGTATTTGTCGTAGAGATCTACCAGCCGAATAAACCTAATGCGGAACGTCTCCATTGAGTCGCCAGCTAATATATCTGTCACAGTGGCGGCGAGTCTCGTGCCCTCTTTATACTATGACCCCTGCCAGCCCTCGATTCCTGATACAATTAAGTACGATCACCCTATTATTGGGTACATACGATTACAATGAGATAATGCCTCACGTATTCATTGGTACTTCAATCTAAAAGCTATAAAAAAAAAAACAGAGTTAGAAACTATGATTTAATTACTTGAGTTTCTTTGTGAGTTTTTAGTTTATTACCTGGATGGCTGTTTAATTATGTGGTTGAAAATGGGGGCAAGATCGCCAGTCAGGGGTCAGTTACCCCGTCAGTTTACGTATTAGCCGCGTTCGCCAACTCGACGAAAAATGCGAAGAGCTCGCCCGCTCCTCTGCCGGCTAGCTTAATCGATAGGAGCTAGGAGCAGCATCCCATTCAGTTCTCCAGCGGAAGAGAGGATTCATCGCGAAAATTAAACAAGCCGCGCTCGCTTAATTGAAAAGTGAGTAGCAGGACCTCGGGCTAAAACCAAGTCGGCCACGAGTACTTAAGGACTCCTCTCTCTCTAGTTACTCCTGATTAATTCCGGCCGGCGTACCGCCTCGTGGCTCGGCCGCTGGCTCTCTCTTTCTACCTATATATACTCCTCACTCGCTCTCATATACCGGAGAGATTCTTAGTCGATTTTTTCATTAGGCCTCCCATCACCGAGAGAACTATCAGCAGTAATTTAATAAGACTTTAAACGCTACTCTCACAGATGCAGTTCTCGAGAGTTATGGATGAAAAAAGGTCGCCCCTGAAAATTCCCTCGGACTCATTCACAAATACCAAGATGATTAAGCGGTGACATAGTGATCTTCGGCAAAGCAGTGGATGGGAAGCGAGCTTAATTTACGCCGGTGCAAATGATACGTGACGGATGAAAGGAATCGCAGGTGGTCTCATTAAGCGGGAGCGCGCGTGGTCGGACCGCTTACCGAGTCGGAATTTGTCTTCAAACCAGACCGGACGTTTAATTGAGAAGTGAGCGGAAACGCGGTCCACGCTTCTCTCTAAGGGAATCCTCCTAGAAAGCGGTGGCACCGAGCCAGGTGTGCGGGCGGGGCTAGTAAAAAGGCGTTTGAGGATTTTTTGGTTGGTCAGAGCTAGCTGCTGGCTCTGCCGGCGTCACTTTTACCTGACTCGCACTCGTTAAAACCGTCATACGAGGAAGCTTGCAAAGCTGTCCGACCGGGCGCATTGATTTCCGGATTAAACCTTAAGCTCCCCGGCTGGCAAAACTAATAACTGCTCGGCAAGGTCTACTCTTCCACCTCTTACTGTGTACCACTACTGCTCCTATCGCTCGCCTCCTCCGATTACCCTCGCCCTCGTCCTACCCTCCCCCCTCTTCTTCTCGTGTTAGAGGATTTTTTAGCAAGTAATTTCCCGATCGTCGACTAGACCCGATAGTCACGGCTTCTTCCTCCTGTTGCTTATCGACGCTTCTTATAGACGATCGTAATTTTCCAAATCCTTCTTTCATCCATTAAACTCTAACTTCATTTCATTCTATTCTTCTTTTCATCTATTGTAATTACTCATTTCTTGAATGTTGTAGGACTTATTCTTGGTTACCTGTTTGGTTCAAATGTTTCATTTTATTGTTACAATACTACTGAAAGTCTTACCATTTGTTTTACATTAAATCTTTAATTATTTGGAGCTAAATATTAAAGGTGTATCCTTTATTACATTATTTCATATTGTTAGTGGTGATTGAATATGACGTTCATGAAGAAAGGCCTTAGGAGATTCCCAACGAGGAGGTTTTGTACCTACAAGTATATAAGAATCCATACGATAAATATATCATAGATGAGCAGATTATAATAGTATTTTCCTTGTGTTCAAACCTGATTTTATTACATCGTCATTTGTGTATCTCCACCAATGAATCTCTTCTTCATCCTACAACATAGTTGCAGTATTCACTATATTAACCATATAAAATGGTAATCTTCGTTAGCATACAAACCACATTAGAGTATTATCATTATTTCATAATCCTTGCAACGAGGTAGAATTCAAGCATATTCTTTTTCCATCATCTGCAAAATTAAACAGCGGACGAATATCAAGCGGAAACATAACAAGAATAATGTTAAAAAGGTTTTGCAACATACTCGTGTAATACCACACCCAGCGAAACAAGTTCTACCAATCACGCCAGGTGTACAAAAATCAGCACATCTTCCTCGATGTGAGGAATAATCGTCAGTGCGATCAATTC
Organism: Ectemnius cavifrons; assembly: GCA_964023945.1. Taxonomy (NCBI): domain Eukaryota; kingdom Metazoa; phylum Arthropoda; class Insecta; order Hymenoptera; family Crabronidae; genus Ectemnius; species Ectemnius cavifrons. The sequence continues at coordinate 4,710,918 of OZ030385.1, read as the reverse complement.
GCCACTCGTTAAAAACGCGAGGATAATTATCAGCCGCGTTGTACACGCGACATACACACACACACACACACATATACACGTCAAATTCACGCATCATGCTAAGCAGAAAAGGATTCGTTTAAAAAGCCAAGCGAGCAGCACACCACTCCAAGCGGCCACCGCCGCGTTGCATTATAAATCAGGCGCACGCGATATTTTTCGAGCAACCATGCCGATTCCTATCGTAATTGCTCGCACGTGATACTTGATCTGGGGCGAGGAAAGAGGGCCAATGAAGCCAGGAAAACAGCGAGTGTTGCCGGCACAATCGCTTTATTAGTGCCGGCGCGCTCGCCCTTGAGCGAAGAACAGTAAGCGGGTTTCAAAGTACGCAATAGAAATGTAGGATAAAAGCGTGTTACATATTTCGATCACATAAAAGCTTCGTAACAATTTGTACAATGAAGAATCATAGTTGCTTGAATAAACAAAGCATGTACGTGCAAGTAAATAAAGTAGTATTTTGTGATTATGAGTCCTACCTTGTATTTGTTGAACACAGCAGAAAAGATTAGATATGACAATACGAAATCCAATGATCCTCCATCAGAAATCAATGACTGCGACGCACTTCCTTTCAACAGCCTGCTCGGAACTTCAACAGCTTTTCCATCGCGCACAAAGCCTTGTCCAGCCACAAGTCTTATCACTAACTGTTCGGAATTCTTAGAATTACAATCTGACACACTTTGAGGAGACACTGTGCGTTTCTTGTAAGGAATTCCGTGAGTTTAATAGAAACGTCTTTTGATGATGTCAGTGTCACTGTCCGGTTGACTTCACGTCACTGCGTAGTTCACTGTTTGGCCACACACAGTACGTGGCGCTGTATTCCTACTAGATCTACGCGCCCTTCAATCGATACTTTCGATACTTTATAATTATTAAATTTACAGTACTAATTATAGACCGTGTTGCATACAATCAAAGTAGAATACTTATACGAATTATTTCTTATTATTTGAAAGCTTTTGATTCAGACATTGTTCATAAATCGTCTATTGAAATTCAAACGCGATACATCGATATATCGATATATCGATTCTGTCACGCCCAAGCTAACTGTATATCATATAATAGTGCAAATTCAAATATGGGGTCGATACTTGCTCGGTTTTGACGTGTGCAAAGGTGGTGCGTGCATTTTTGCAGATATTGAAAGTTTGGAGTTAGATTCGAGTGAAATTAATATCGCGAAGTGTTACTGTGATATCTTAAAGTGTATTGTGTTGCTGCCTGGATGCAATGGAGCGAGTATATGGGTGAATGCTGGTTGGCGTTTCGAGTGGGTTGCAGTACGGTGAGTCCTTTGTGCATGCCTTTCATTTTTTCTATGATATTTCATTGATTTATTCTGGCTAATGTTTTGATGTACACCATCGCATGTGTCATGTATTTATGCCTTCGTGATACTTGTTACGAATATGTTTATGCATAGTAAGAGTGCTATCAGTACTTAACGATAAATTGACTATTTCAAATTATTCATAAATCAATAGTGTAAAGGCTGGAATTATATCAAAAATCCTTGGAAAGGTTATCTTGAATAATGAATTTCGGTTGAATTTGATGGTTTCTTCAACGTTTTCCTGTCTTTCCGACTGTTTTAAGGAAGCATCAAGGAAAAAGTGATATAAAAACCAGAGCCTTAACTCAAAATACATTTTTTCACAAATTTCCGAAGGGGTATTTTACAATTTTTCGAAAGTTACCAGACTTTGACGAAAACTTCACCTGATTTAGACAGGTTTTCCACATGTTTCCCATACTTCCCGACATTTTCATTGACTGAAATTTGATGGAGAATATTTCCTTGCATCCAAATCCCAAGTTTAACATTAATTTATTTCCCCTAATTTTTAAACAGATACTTAACCAAAACTAACGGCACAAATAAAATATTTTCCAATGTTTTGATGCATCGTTAATACTTCTTACCAACTATCTCCCACGACAATGATTAGAAGCTATCAACCTAGGATTTCCAGTAGTGCTTTACAGAAGAGTTTGAGTGTTAAAGGTTGCGATGAGTGGTTGCACAAGTGCATCGTGGTGAAGGTATGCTGCGTCAAGTGCGTGGTCACCCCTGGTTATAAGTGGTAGAAGCCAGGCACTCGTCGGTAAACTTCAATGTTCTTTACCACGATTTCTCCTTCGGTCGTCTCTCCTGTTCCCTGGGAAGTGTACGATCCCCGGTGTCGTATCCCAGCCATGCTACTCTCGTACACCTCGAGAGCCTCTCTCATTTCTGTCTGTTAAGCCTCGCACAATGCGCCAAATGAACCGAATTTGCGAAACTCCGGGGATCCTGCGCCGGCGGATCGCCCACTACAACGGTCTTAGTGGCCTGGCTGGCCTGATCTGCAGGCGTTAGAACTAACACCATTCAAGGTGTCAAGCAGAAAAGAGGTTGTTGCGAAGAGATCCGTTGGGGCAGGTATTTTCTCTCTCCTTCTCTCTCATTCTCTCTCTCTCTCTCTCTTAAGAAGAAATCCTTCTAGAGTGGAGATCCTGAAGAGTTCATTACCGGTACCTGCAACGGAGCGCGATCTCTCTATGACCTGGGGAATATCCATTCCTGTCTGCTAGGATTTAATCGGACGCCTCTGCGCGGGCCCTTTTCTCACGCCAATTTTTATTCCACCAGATGCTCCCTCGAATTAATCGTCCGAGAAGAAACCTTTGCCAATTTTAATACTGTGAAAAGTGGTGAAAATCGAACAAGTCGTGACAGTCATGTTGTTTATTTTCTATTACAAATTAAATACAATAAACTTTGATAGAAAATTTAATAGTTGTTGTTATTAAATGGTTATAATAAGTGGAGTTCAATGGAAATGAAAGTGAAGTGAGATGAATGTAAAGTTGAAAGTGAAGATAACATAGATCGAAAGATAAAAGTGTAACATAGCCGAGTCATGAAAGTCATGTGTTGTCTATTTTTTGTCAGAAATTAAATACAATAAACTTTGATAGAAAATCTAATACTGTAGAAATCCTGGAAATATGAGTCAAAGATAACATGATGAGTTTTGAATTGCGCGGTATTAGGAAACAAAATGTATGTTAGCCGGACATAAAACCTCTGCGGTCACCTCAGCGAGACACTATCGAGTAATCAGTCGAACCATAAGCTGAAAAGTGTAGCCCAAGTGCAAAATAAAAAGACATTACTTTGTGAACCACTACTTTGAATATACCACGGTCCTTCAATTTACCACCTCTTTCCATTTAATAGTTGTTGTTATTAAATGGTTATAATAAGTGGAGTTCATTGGAAATGAAAGTGAAGTGAGATGAATGTAAAGTTGAAACTGAATATAACATAGATCGAAAGATAAAAGGGTAACATAGCCGAGTCATGAAAGTCATGTGTTGTCTATTTTCTATCACAAATTAAATACAATAAATTTTGATAGAAAATCTAATAGTTGTTATTATTAAAGAGTTATAATAAGTGGAGTTCAATGGAAATGAAAGTGAAGTGAGATGAATGTAAAGTTAAAAGTGAATATAACATAGATTGAAAGATAAAAGGGTAACATAGCCGACGGAATGGAAAGAAGGAAGGGTTGCCCGACGGGAAGCATCGAAGAAGAGTCATCGGCAAATTTTCGCCATCATATGGCCTCGCCAAGGGAATGAATGGGGCATTACGCGCCCCGAAATTGTTGGGCAGTATTTGCGAGATTAATGAGTTTCATAACGTGCTAACGACATTCACGGTCAAAACGAAAAGTAGATTACGGGGCTGAATTGGTGTAGGGAAGGCCGGATTCGGGCCGGGGGTGTCCGCGAGCGATCGCAGCCACCACCAGCGGCGGCGGCGGTGGCGGCGGCGGCAGTGGCAGCAGGCGCGCATGTACGATGAGAGGGGCAGGAGGCCGGGTTACACGCGTAACGTTTAGCCATCTGCGAGTTTTGGTGACGATGATTTTACTTGATGAGGCTGTCGCTACTATTGTCAAAGAGCTCCCCAGGGTAGCGACACGTAATTTCCCGAGTACTACCTCACAATTTAAATCGACTTTCTCGCTATGCTTGCCTCCCTTAAATTAATATTCCATCAACTTCGTTACTTTAAGATCGCTTATAAAAACTAGACTTTCAAACAACCGCCTTTTCAATTACTCACATAAACCAACTATGACTAACAGATAAATACCATAAATAAATACTTAAAATAAAGATACATTTCAAGAAATGCAACCAGTGTGTCCAAGAGACAACGTCACACTCCGAGCGGTGGTAGTGGTAGTGGTGGTCGGGGGCCGATGGCTCAGCCAGCAAAAACGAGCGGTCCAAAAAATCCGGCGAATCCAAAAAAAACACACATCCCCGGCAGACAAAGCCGCTCGGAAAAACGTGTCGCGCACAGGTCGTGGCTTGCCATGGAACGGGACGTCAGCGTTATTCGTTTTCCCTAGCTGCCGGGGTGTCTGGCGGCCGCCTCCTCTCTTCCAACCTGGTTCCACCAGCTTCTCTCTCTCTCTTTCCCTTCCTCTCCGCGTCCCTCTTCCATGTGTGTACACAGTCGCGCAGAGATGCGGACAAACACAGAGGCGCGCGCGAGCGAGCGGATGCATTTTTTTCTCTAATCTAATCTATCGACAATTTGACGGGCGAAAAACCCGGGGCCGCCATTTTTGCGCACGGAATACCTGCCTGCCTGCCTCCTCCTCCTCCACCCCCGTTCTCCACCCCCTCGTTCTCGCCCAGCATGCACCCTGGCGGGCGACGACCACCGCCGCCACCCCCCCCGGATACCGGCTCACCCATCGTCCATCAACCCCCTTTCCCCCGTGACGGCGGCGGCGGCGGCGGCGGCGGCGCGTAAAGCTATTAAAATTCATAACCCCGGACATACGCCGAGGGGTTAAAACGCATAGCGTGCGCCAGAGAACGGCGTAGCTAAGCGCGTCGTTCTACGTCCGTCGGTGAGATGTAGCAGAGATGGGAGCCAAGCGAAAGAGAGAAGGATGTAGGAGATATCCAAGAGTACTCTGGATGGTGTTGGAAGGTACATATACCGATGAGAAGGTCCTCATGTTCAAGCAAGAGTGTACCAATCCTTCCTGGAAGGATGTACGCGTGGTTCAGGTTGAATATAGCTGCTGCCTCTTTGGTTGAGGGATGATGGTGTGGTGGGCAGCTAGTCCCACCGCTCGAAATGAAGTAACTAAATTTGCAGACTCGTGTGGAGTCCATCCGCCCCCCCCAGCGAAACAAGGGACCTACGGGTTCTAGCCGCATGCTACGGCGTGGCGGCGGCGGTGTGCCTGCCGCCCGCGGCTGCATTTTGAATATGCATTGCTTCATGGTGCACTAACACTGTCGCCGTACACAACACAATCACTCCTATCACCGTCTTTCGTGTACATATTTGTTGGAGGCTTCGACACATACGTATACAGAGAGCAAGCTTGTCCTAGTTATCTGGGAAAGAGAGCCTAAGAGGCGATCGACGGTGGACCACAGTGGAATAGAGAGAGGATTGGATATGCTTATATGTTGGAGGCTGCCTGTGGAATGAAACAATGCAATGCTATTGCGTTATAGCAACCTCTTTGGACCGAAATTTGTTATTAAAAACTTTGAATTGCTAGCTCGAGAACTTTATGATGTATTATGAGATATTGTGTATGTGTGTTGGAGGAGATTTTAGTATGGAGTATTGTACGAATAACAATTGTGAGTGGTTGTTGATTATATTTGATCCTCGCCCTGGTCTGTCTGTGTGTGTGTGTGTGTTTTTTTTGGTTTTGTTTTTCGTGCAATCGCGTCTCTTTTTCTTTGGAAATTTTTCATTTTGCTCGATTCCAATCATTCGGCAAAGCCGCGATGTCCACCGGCGCGTACGTATTCTTTCGATGTTTGTCCGCTGACGTTTGATTCGATTTGTTTGCAAGAGAAACGCGGGCGCGCGCGCGTGGATGCCAGGGCACGCGAGATATTCCGATTTGCCGGAGGTGTCCAATGGAGAGCCATCAAATATTTGCGAAATAGAGAAACGCGCGCGAATATCGCGCAAAGCCGCTTGTATATACATTTTCTAATAATTGGTACAAATCCGACCGCCGATTACGTTCTACGGGTCGACGAGTGGTTAACCGTCGGCTTAATGAAATTCTATGCAGGCCCGTGATCCTCTTTCTCTCCCTCGCTCTCTCATCATAGCAACGCGGCAAAGGGAATCATGTCGAATTAATATGTTGCTAATTGATCCGAATGAATTGATCCGAGCCGAGAACGCCGCACGGATCAATTCATTCGACAACCGCTTTAACGAGTGAGATCATAGCGGGGCCCGCGTGTCAATAGAATTAATTTCTATACGGATAATTTGAAATAATTAGAGGCATGATTATTTCGCCGGGGCGAATAGAACCGTCTGTATCACTGCAAATACTGGTAAATCCCATAAATCCGTTTGGCATTTGTACCATTCATAATAAATCTCCTTTTGTTATTAAACTGAGAATTTTAGAAAAACTATTCTTTATTCGAACAGTTTTATGAGGATGAAAAAATACTCGGTATAAATGAATGGAGGGTTGCAGTCTGGGTTACAAGGGTTGGGAATGTATTATCGACAATAGAGTTACCCAACGAGGGTTGGTTGGTAAGGGAGGAAGCATTTCGTGCTTCCACCGCTTTGAAATTGCCCCTCGGGGTACGAATTCATTGATTTTTATCGACTGTACCCATAGCAAAGTTTGTGTCACTCGAATTCCAGCTGTGGTGTGTCACCACTTGCTTCAAGCAAGTCGTAGGATTGATAGAATCAAATCAAAGTGGATCAAAGTCTATTTAATTTAATATTAAACAAGTCCGATGATGCTATAAGAAATATTCGAACCCTTATTTAATGTTGCCAGGGTTTTCTTTTAAAAATAAATACTAGATATTTATTTACAAATTAATTAAGTGATTTAGACAGTCTTATTATTAAGAAGTTCTAAATGATTTTTCGACTTAATTCTCTAAAATGGAGCAAAGTAAAGTGGATAATAATAAGCTGTTTAGTGGCCGGCGTGCGGTGACGGCACTATGATGCTTCGAGGCTTGGATGGCAGTGTCTGGCAGTGCACCGTTATAATTACGGAGTAGCAATCAATTAGCACACCAATCATGCGTTGATTAAGGGCTCGATTGGAATGTAATGGGACTGTAGGTGGTCAGTGATAATTAACGCTGGTGGAAACCACCTCGATGCGTACTACCCGTAAAATGAAATACTACTGAGCGACGTCCAACCCCTGACCAGGAAACGAAATATTCCTCGTGGCACCGAAATGCGATTCCAGACTTCACCCCTTCACAAGTCTCCGCCGCAACCCTTTGAATCAGGCCGAGTTAAAGTTCGCCCAAATTAACGCCATACACCAGTCCGCCCATTTCTGCCCATATTTCTAATTGCGATCTATTAAAGTGTCTGCGATTCAAGTTAAACAGATTCCTATCAATATTTCGAAGGGGGATATTATTTAAGTAAGAGAATTTTTTAACATTTACGAAATATTCATGATTGAAATAATCATATACTATAGAATTTAGTGATACGAAAAGGATAACTAAAGTCTTAGTTTCGTCATCATGGCGATTTATTTGTTTAGCATATCTATCGGAAGCAAAACGATATCAGTATTAAAATCACTGTTAATTATTTCTTTTGCCGTTTGATCGGAGGCAAAAGTGATGGCTCAAAAGAGTGCCACTGCAAATAATAATCAACTCTGCCCGCGGAATAAACGCTCTCTCGCCGATCGCTCTTCCAATCGGCGAAGAAATTAATAATCAAGCGCATTGTTTAATTAGAGCGTTGTACAACCACTCGCTTTCCACGCGCGCGCGCGCGCGCGCTACCAGCTTTGTTACAGATAATGTCGGGTTAAAAAATAAAAGGGCACAATTGACATGCTTCGCTGCGCATGGTTTTTAACCAAACATTTAACGAGATCGTTAACATTCGACACAACTCTGTACACGCGTGTGCGTGTGTCCCTCTCCTTCGTGTACATATACAAATGAAAGAGCATGTGCGCGCGCGATCATCCACGACAATTTATTCCGCGCGCCCGAGCCAATCTCAATTCGGACGTCCTGAAGTTTGAAAACATTATATGCCGGAATAATGATCGCCGCTTCGTAGATCAGCGCGTTCCTCACACACACACACACACACACACACATACACTTTGCGAGGTTCGCCAGCGGAAAAAGCACGAGCGAATCGACATTTTCCCGCGTCGCACGGTGCTTTAATCCGGCGCGAGTTTTATGCAATTTGTCGCTCACACACACACACACATATACTCTAGCGATGCCACCAATGCGAGATCGCGCGCACACGTGCGTGTACGCCACTGGCCGAGTGTACGTGACCGGTGACGAATGTGTGCCCAGGCGAACACGTACAATCGCCGAGGGGTGTGCGTATCGGCGCGGGTGAGGGCTGGAAAGCGGGTGGTCAGCACGCAGGGACACACACACACACACGCACACATGAAAAGTGTGTGAGAGAGAGAGAGATGGGATGGCAGGCCGCACTAGCGCGCCAGTCAACTTTTAACGGGGCGCATTTTATTTTTATGCCGGGCACACTACCTTTGAAATGCAAATCGATTGTTGGCCGAGCCCCTGCAAAAAACCGAGCAATTAGCGGCAGAAACAATCCTGGCGTATTTGCACGGGTACTCTCATTTCGGAACTTCTCCGCGCGCCACCCACCCAACCACCCTCTGGCCTCACTCGTTCTCTCTCTCTCTTTCTCTCGCTTTCTCTCTGTACGAGTGAAGCGGAACCCGTGAAAAGCCCGGCTCGCCCGGAAGTTACCCTTCGATGCCGCCCGATACCGATACCGCCGGAGCGAGCCCGATTTTTTTGCAATTACGTGCGGTCATCCATCTGGCGAAATTGTTTAATTAAACCGCCAATGCTACCGTTCTCTGCTATAGCCGGTGAGAGAACGAGGGCTTGGAACTTTATTATTCTTTTATTATGCTGTCCCCAATTGGCTGAAATCGACGAGAGAGATCTACTCTAAATATTTCGATTCTTGTATATATATATATATTATATATATATATATAGAAAGGCTTTTTATAGAAAGTATCGTTTGATTGTTGCCAAGGCGAATGGTAAAGTTTGCTGAGATGTTGAAATTGAAATCGGGGTGGTGTCGATGATTCCAATAGGAAGGGTAAAGTGATGTTTGCGCGGCGGTGCGAGTGCGTTATTGCTCGCCACTATTATAATGATGAATCCGCTCTGTGAAAATTCGGGCTTTGATTGTCGCGCGCAATGGCAGCCCGAGTGGATTATATTGCTGGGTTGAGGGTGTATAGTGAAAGTGTGCGCGCATATGCAAAAGGCCTGTTTACCAGCCAAGCGAATTGTAGGCGTGTGCGATGCGCGCCAATGTCTGTCTGTGTGTGTATCTGTGTATGTGTGTGTATGCGCGGTAGTGGTGGTGGTGTGTTCCCCGGCAATTTCTACCGTGCGATTATATTCGACGAATGGAAAAAGCGGAATACATATTGGGTGAGCGTCCAATTAGAATGCACCCGCTGCATGGATGTTCGTATTATCTTAATTGCGACGTTTATTGCTCCCGAAATTATCTTGCATTAGCGGTGGGAGTGCGCGAGCAGCAACGGCGCACTCGAATAATCGTTGCCCGTTGATGTGGAATGAAAAATGTTGAGCGATTATTATTTTCTGTGTTCTTAGATCGATTTGATCGAATGCTCTATTAATACAACTAGTTCTACACAATACATTAATAAAAAATCGAGGAAGGGTTCTAAAGAGATAAATAAATCTTACTCTCTCAGAAGTGGATGTGTGTCTTTTGAATTTTGAATATTCAGGATTATCGACGAATGGAAAAAGCAGAATACATATTGATGTTCGTATTATCTTAATTGCGATGTTTATTGCTCCCGAAATTATCTTGCATTAGCGGTTCCTCGTTGATGTGGAATGACAAAAGTTGAGCGATCATTATATCAAAATCAGTATTTAATCGAATACTCTATTAATACAACTAACTCTACACAATACATTAATAAAAAAAAACACCAAGGGAAGGTTCTAAAGATCACACAAAGAGGAACACGGAACAAATGAATTCCATGCGAGTGAGATTCACTTGGAAGAAGCGAAAAGAGATGATGATCCAGACTCCAAGAGAGGTGAAATCAAAGCAGGCTTTCCTCATAGAGAATGACGAATTAGCGTGCCGCTACCCAGCGTTCTCGGTGCTTCACGGTTGGGTATTACATTAATCAGGGTGAAAAAACGAAATTTTCCCCGAGCGTATTTTCACGTTAAGGGGTTAACCGCGACTTTCATTTAAGTTACCTAGTGGTAGCTAAACTACCCCGTAACTCGCCTCCCTCTCTTCCCGCCCTTCGCCTTCCATCCCCATCATTCTCCACCCTCTTTCTCTTCTCCACCCTTCTCCCTCCTCCGTGTGTTGTATGTGCCCTGTCTGCTGGATCTGCCGGAGTCGAAAGAGCACGGACGAGAAAGAGCGCGCTGCTACAGGGAAGCGGAAGCTTCCCGCAAAAGAGTAGAGGAGAAAGGGATGCTGGAAGCCGGATGGTTAAAAGGAGAAAGGAAGCGAAAGAGACGAGCTTGAGAGGGGGCAGAATCTATCTAGAGCGGCGGACTGGTTCACTTTGTTCATCCCCTCTCGCTCGCCATTTTATCCTTTCTTTCTTCCTGGTGCTTCCTACTTTTTTTTCCCCCCACCCTTTCTTTCTTTCTCTCTCTCTCTCATTCTCTCTTTCTCTGTCGCAGCGAGTGAACCCGGGTAGCCGAGGCCGACGCCGCGAAAAGGAAAGGCACGGTTATTTTAATGAGAATTCGTCCCGTTTGCGCCGCCATCTCGTACCCCATCCTTCCACCCCCCGCGCGCCACCTACTACCCTTCGCCTTCTCCTCCTCCTCCTCCTCCTCCTCCTCCTCCTCCTCCTCCTGCCCCCCTCGTCATCCTACAGGACTCTCCGCGCCACGTCTAATGAACGTCCGGGCAAATATTATTTCTGCTTATGTACCCGCCAACTTAGAATGACTTGGGCTCTAATTAATAATGCTAAACAGTCCGACCGAGTGCTCAACCCTCGGCTCGCCTCGCCTGGTAATTCTCGCCAGTATTGTTTTATTGATGTTTCTTTGTTTTAATATTTTGTAGTAGAAATCTTTGGGTTCGAGTGTGAATATGAATGGTGTTTGGTGTGATTTATGTTTAATGTGTTTGATGGAATTATTTAAGAATCGATTGAAGTATGATTGAAGTGCAAATGGTAATGGTTGTTTGTTTTTTTCTGTGCTTTCTCTCGTTCGTCGCGTCGCGCTGAAGTCTTCCGGGAGCGTTGATCTTAATTTCCTGATTTATCCTCGCCGATTGGTGTAATATCGTGCGCGGAGCGAGCGAGCGAGCGAGTCAGCCACTTAACACCGGAAGATTGCCACCGATTCTGTTTACAGTTTCTCAGTCTCGGCAATCAATCGAATTATGAATTTATATATATACATAAATGTAAGATACTATTAATTCGACTAGCGTGTAAGTTAATCGAGAAGATCAATCGATTACTGTTTCATGATTCCAGCCAGTCTTGACCTTTCAATTGATCATCCGCTCGACCCTAAACTACTCTCTCACTGGAGAGTCTCCTGTCGGTTCTTTACTTTGTCGGGGCAATAAGGTTAGCCAAGGCGGGCAGGCATCGAGCAATATTAGACGGACGACCGTGTCTTCTGAATCTAGGTCCCCCGGCGACTCCCCCCCACCCCTCCTCCTCTTCTTCCTCTTCCTCATCCTTCTCCTCTCAATTCACCCCTCCGCGCTTCACCCCCACCAGCCCCCCTCGCTTGCCCCTAAACAAATTTAATAAAGCCACGATTTCCGTGCCAATTTCAACCCTTAAGAGATTGCCTGCCGCCTTCAATCTCTCTTGCGCTCGCCGGCTTAACCCGATATACACAAGCTACTAACGATCTAGTTCCAGCTAGTTCACGATCGAATCAATTACCCTTCGCCTTCGATCACTAGTTTCCTTTAACCCCACACACCCCTTCGACCCCTGTTTTCATTAGGAAGTTGAGACTTTCGACACTTTTGATTTTCCGTGTTTAAAACTCGCTGATATTTTAATGATTGTTGTAATATATTATGTTATTTTATCTTTGGGAATGGGATTCTTGAATTTAGATTGTTTCTTGAGAGAAAAAGGGAGTTTAGGGATAAGTGGAGAGGGTGAAGAATAGAAGGGCTGTGTTAGAATTCTTTTAAAAAGCGTTGGAGTAACGTTGGTTTCTCTGTATGTGTGCTGGAAGAGAGTGAGAGAGAGAGAGAGTTTCATGATCGTCGGGGTGGCGCGGCAGCACTTTGCAGACTTTGAGTATTATTAGTCTTTGGAGTTAGGGAGTACGCATGGACTTGAATCTCCAAGCTCGCTCGCATGGTTAACTTCAGCAAACATGAATTACCATTTTATTGGGCGAGTTCTGCCACCACCCCTCCGCAACTCCCCTCTTACCCAACGAACCCTTGATGGTGCTGGTGCGCCGGAGCACTTCACACAGCGGCCCCTAACGCGACGATTGGAATACCTAATCGTTTCGGGGACCATTCAGCACCATTGTTCCGGCGGCCTGGCCTTGTTGGGTGCTGTTAACGTCGAATCCTTTCACGCCCCGTGTCATCGCTACTCCACCAGAGCACGCGACCCGCGAGCTTTTTCTACGTCCGAGCGAGAAAATCGGATATGCTACCCTTACGATTTTTGATTAACCCTTTTTTCAACATACATCAGGATAAGTAGGAGTTAGATGTGTGTCTTTTTGAATGTTTAGAATTAAATAGTGCAACTTTTTCGTGAGGAATTAAGGAGACTTGTTTTTATTCTTATAAAGTTGACGAGTTTCAACGTCAAGTTTCCATTGATTCCTTAAAATTGCACCGGCCAATTCTCAAGGTTTGTTCGTCGCGTTTATTAACGCTTAAATTTCTTAATCTTAAATTTATTAAGAGGTTTATTAACCTCTTTTTCCACATACTTCAGGATAAGTAGGAGTTAGATGTGTGTCTTTTTGAATGGTTAGAATTAAATAGTGCAACTTTTTCGTAACGAATTAAGGAGACTTGTTTTTATTCTTATAAAGTTGACGAGTTTCAACGTCAAGTTTCCATTGATTCCTTAAAATTGCACCGGCCAATTCCCAAGGTTTGTTCGCCGCGTCTGTGTGGATCTTCAACTGCAATTAAGTCGAAGGCTAAGAGGAATAATTACGCGATTGTCGCGCCAACTTTGTCGGACGCGCTGCGCGAAATTAATTACGTCTTAATTGAAATCGTTCTTTGGAATGCTAATTCTTTAACAAATATACGTGCCCGGTGGTAGTACCGATGGTGCGAGGAAGGATTAAAAATCTTGGAGTAGTTCATAGTCACCGGATGTGGCTTCTAGGATGACAATGTCACTTTGAAGTTGTCGTACCAAAAGTAGAATTAGCTTCTGTTCCTGATGGATGTAGAACAAGGGTAGAGTCATTAGTTACCCAACCGTCTGCAAATATTTCACCGACTTTGGTCAGCGTGTTCTCTTTATCAGTGATACGAATAAATAAAAGCAAGAGAAGAGAAGAGGGGGGGGTGTTAATCGACGGTCGGAAATTGACAACTTTACCCTTAACAGTATACTCGATTGAAGGCAAAGGAAAAGGGCTTTAATAGGTTCAGGTTCCTTTTATTTCGCCATGAAGGGAATTTTCACCCTCCCTTGAAAGTATCTAGTGAGGGGAATATGAGTAAATATGTACATCAAATTTTATTTCATCACGAGCAGGTATATATACAAATAGACACGTTCGGGTTGGTTAATTGTCTACTTTCAGTGATCACTCTCTACATATTCGTCGACTGATCGAACCTTTTTCTTTCATTCGACCAGCCATTGTGTATACTAGAAACCATTCTTAAGTATCTGAACAGGATTGAACTGCGGAGATTTACGCGAAGGAAGTATATTTTTTTCACCCCTCTGAAAAATGTCGAAAACAATAATTACGATGTTGAGTGTTTGCGAGGAAAATTTAGGCCAGCATAAATCCCCGCAGTTCAGTTACCATTTCACAAGCCTCCCATTGCAATTGCTCCATTCTTACACCTCTCATTCACCTATACGAAATATGCACAATTCTTCGCGTCCTTAAGATATTAATACTGCAGAATATTGTTTATGTCGAAATGCATCTCTCTCTTTCTCTCTCTCTTTCTCTCAGTTGTTTACGCTATATGCTACAAGAAATACTTTTTCTCCTAGACTCTCGACGATCGAGTTTACAATAATTAAGAGTTTAAACCAGTCCTCGCTGATGTCACAGATATATCTTTCCGTCGTGTTTGAGAGAAAGAAAGTCTCTGACTTGTTCGTTAAAACTATATTTATATATTACTTACTGAGCTGTATGCGCCAGGAAACAAGGGGCTTCGTGGTAGCTCCGAATCACTCGAGAGCGAGGAACTAACCGAACGTCTTTGGATTTCAAGCCTACCCATTTTCCACCCTTTCTCTCTTTCTTTCTCTTTCTTTTCTCGTCTCACTAATACACTACTAAAAATGTCTCTGCTTGCCCTGACCTTCTCCCGTCGGCTTTCCTTTTATCTCGCACCTTCCTATTGCACTAAGTCTCGTATAAACCGTGCATTTATCGAGACTTTTCCCTCTCAACTATTATGACCGATTTCATCATTTTTTTCCCCCCTTTAGCTCGCGATTTTGAAAGATCAATCACAAAGTCCCGGCTTGTCTCGCGCACTCTTTACGGTGAAAATGATCGACATGAGAGGAGTGTGTGTCACACGGGAGATTGATATTGTTCTTGAAGGAGGCCGATGGTAAGAAAGGTCCTTTTCGAAGGACGAAGCGAAAGAGCAGTAGTTGGCTCCTTGTCATGCTTCTGGAGTGAAGAAGTTGCCATCGTATTCGACGAATAGCGGACTTCTAGGATTGTATGTTAAACTTCAGACCATCTGGAGACCTTTGGTGATACTCTCGACGTGTTCCTTGGCTCTCATCCTGAGGGCTTGAATGCTGCTTGTGCGAGGATCGTGTCCAGGTGGACTCGCAGGAGGCGGCGGAACGTGTCCGCTTGCTCCTATACTTGCCATTCCTCCGCTAAGTGCTCCTATTTAAGGATCAATAAGATGCAAGAGTGAAATAAGAACGATTTTTCTGGAAGAATCATGTGTTTCGGATGATTTAATAGGAATTATTTCGAAAGACTGCTCATCATCGATTTTCATCATTTTTGTATATGTTATAGAGTGCGATCTCCTAATCATTTTTATATGCGTAAAAGTTATAGAAAAGAGGTTCGCGTAAAGTTATAGTTAAAAGAGGTTCTTACATACCGATAAATCATAGTCGAATAATCAAGAAGAATTGTAAGGTAAACATAGTCTGTGTTATATCTGCATTAGGTTTCTACAGGTATTTGGAATGCTCTCACAAGCTCACAGCTATGTTTTTTTTATGATTATTTGATTCGTCTTGATTGTTCGATTATTATACATAATATTGATATAATACAAGATCTGCGTTAAGTGTGTCTACATTTTTTTCTACGATTCTAAAATCATTTAAAATTATATCCTAAAATCATTGAAACCGGTGATGGTACGATTTATCTTGATTGTTCGATTATTATACATAATATTAATATGATACAAGATCTGCCTTAAGTGTGTCTACATTTTTTTCTACGATTCTAAAATCATTTAAAATAATTTCCTAAAATCATTGAAATCGCTGATGGTACGATTTATCTTGATTGTTCGATTATTATACATAATATTGATATGATACAAGATCTGCCTTAAGTGTGTCTACATTTTTTTCTACGATTCTAAAATCATTTAAAATTATTTCTTAAAATCATTGAAATCGCTGATGGTACGATTTATCTTGATTGTTCGATTATTATACATAATATTGATATGATACAAGATCTGCCTTAAGTGTGTTTAAATTTTTTTATACAAGTCTTAAATAATTTCCCAAAATCATTGAAATCGATGAGCAAGCTTTCGAAATAATTACTGATTCAATTACCTGGAACGGCGTTTCCAACGGCGGCGACATTCGGTGGCGACGGCAATCGTCGGGGGGATGTCAAATAACTAGGATATCCTGTGTGCGGCGCTGCTAGGAAGCCAGGAAGAGCGCTTAACAGTCCCGGCGGAGTAAGCCAAGGGTCTCCTGGCAGTCCAAGAGCCGGTCCAGCCACGTTTCTGAGAAATAGCATTACCCAACGATCAAATCTCCTGGCGTTCACCTTGCCCTTTCACACCGATCGATTGATTGACAGAAAGAAACTCTATTAATTCAAAATCGAATGGTACCTCATACTGGCTGCGTGGTGGTACTCGCTTAATCCGAGTCTCGCCGCCTCCATTTTTTCCTGCCTACGCCATTTCGCCCGTCTATTTTGAAACCAGACCTGTAACAAAATAAGTTAATAATGATTCATTAAAAATTTGAAGTTGATACGATAATCATAAAAGACAGTTAAGAAGGTTGGTGCTGAAAATGAAAATAATGAGATCGGATTGAAATTTACAGAGAATGGTAGTGAATGGTCATTGCAGCTCTTTTCAAAATTTCGACTTATTTGTCTGTACAGTTTTCGAGTAATCAATGTCGAAAAATCCATTCTTTTGCATGAGATTATCGTTTATGGCTTACAATAATGACACATGAAAAAAAAATATTTCATGTAGTAAATGAGGCATTTACAAATAATCAGGCTAAGTTTCAAAAGCTTCGACTGTCCGGTTCGAGAGAATTTGAGCAGATAGTTCAAAGGAAATGGTTTGATTAGTAGAAACAACGTGATAAATAGTATAGAAATAAAACTAACTTATAAAATCAGGTGTGACATACCATAAGCTTAATTGCAAAATAAATTTTCCTACCCAAAAATTGCTTTTATAATAATTTCAAAAAGTCTCAAAATTAAAAGTCACTAAAAGTCACTAAATCACAGCGCAAACCTCCTTAACAAAAACTTCCAAGCAAAACGACAATCGACACACACAATTGACAAGACACAAAACAATGAAGAAGATCCAAGAATAAAAATTGAAAGATGAAGAGACAAGCCCCTCGCAAAAGTCGTTAGAAAATGGCGTTCTTTCGGCATTGTGCGATCATTCGTAGGGCGAGAAAAGTGGCTGGCAAGGTTCTCTCACCCTCCCTTTAATTCTCCATCCTTCTCTCACACTGACAAAACCCTCTCAATCGCACCTTTACTACCCCCAAACTACCCCTCAAACTTTCTCACTCGTTTCTCTTTTCTCTCTCGATTCTCGCTCGTCTAGAACGCCGCCGTTGAGTTTATTCTCCGGGCCGTTCGAAAGGAGGGTTGCGGAGGCAGAAATGTCTCGGGGGGCGGAGCGGTCCAGCCCTGGGAGGCAGGGGTTGCAGGGCTAAGAAAAGGAGGCGAGAAGGGAGCCGGACCACCCTTCAACATCAAGAAGGGTAACGAAGCCAAGGGGCGAAATCGAAAGTGAGAGGAACCTGGGTAGTGCTCGCTTCAAGGTGGACCCAAGAAGGGCAAGTAAGAACTACTACTGCTGCGTCTGGAAAGGGGCCTCCTCAAACCAAGACAGGGTTGGTCGGCCATGTTGATTTCTTTATCGTAGAATGGCTGCTGTTGGCAGCCGACTAAAGTCTATCGAGATAAGCATCGACTCCTGCTACTTGCTCCTGCGCCGCTACTTCCTCCCTAGGACTTCGCCGCTGCCACCACCACCACTACCACCACTGCCACTGCCACCGCCTTCTCACCTTATACATTATTCAACGCTCAAGAGACACCTTGATAGAGCCAACTGCCAAGTGTGTCCGTGACGAATTCACACATGGCCGAGAACTCAAATGGTAGCTTGATCGGACACCTTCGCTCGATCAAACTCCCTTTCGACTTATACTATTCCTTTTTCGAAGCATACTAAAGTCGCTTAGTCATCTTACTTTGGGAAAGAGAGAACAGTAAACGTCCTTCTTTCATTCCATCGATCTTAATCATTGATTTCGAACGGCTGTTGTGCCTTTAATTGCTTCTGCCGAGCGAAACCTTTGACGTAGTATTTAAGTAGCTGATATTAAAGTATATCTAAGTCATCATACTTTAAACTATCCTGAGAAAATCTGTACTTTCATTATGATAAATCGTATTTCCTAAAAGAGAGATACCTTTCGGGGAATATCATTTGTATTAACAGACTTTCATAAATGAGTATGCTTCTTAGTAGTAGTATTACTGCATTTCCGGTATTAACGTGTAATCCACTCGGCAGTCCGTCGAAATGGCAACGAAGGTGTCGTCGCGAATAATAAATAAGAGGCAAATTGAATAGGCTCTGCTGCGAAGAAGAGGAAAGGAGAATGGAATGAGGAAGGAGGAGTAAAAAAAAAAAGAAGGTGTGAGAAGGAAGATGAGCTAAGAGTACTGGAAGCCGAGAGTTTCGGTGGCGGGGACGGATATCGAGGCATCCCAAGCTCATCAGGATGATATTCCGTTCAGGAGGACGAGAAGCAATTTTCTTTCGTCGCTCGTCTTCTCCCAACTCTCTTTCTCTCTCAAGCTTGAGAGAGAGAGAGAGAGAGAAAAAAAGAGAGAGAAAGATCGTGGACAAGATGCCACGTTGAAATGATGGGAAAATAAGCGAATTTCCCTTGGTATCTCTTATACACCCACTCCTTCAAGGAAGCATCCCTTCGCAATGTCTCTCTTCGTCCTTCCTTTTCTCAACTTCACTTTTCCACCCCTCGCGCGGAAATATAAAGAACGGGGCTAACGCGGCTTAACCATTTTAGGTCGTAAATTTATTAGAGCAGGTACACTTCCTTCCTTCCCGTCCACGATCTACGAGAGAGAGTATTCCTTCGTCCTCTCGAGCATCTTCTTTTCACTCGACGAGCCAGTGTCGAGTGCGCCGCCCATTTCCAGCCAATGATATTGCTCGGCTAAATTCGTTTGGACGCTTTAAATACGAGAAAATTGGAATGAAATGGACGTAACGCAAAGATTAAAATTCCTCTCGAGTCACCCTCCTAACAAGTACTTTTTCTGCTAGGACAATAAATGCATTCCCTACGAAGAGAATTATAATCTCCGTCGAAAAGATATCAATTCAATTTAATCGAGAATCGAGGAGCGGCAAGGACCTTTTCTCTATTAGTATCCTATTACCAAGGGAAGAGGACCACATCTATTTCGCAGTGCTAGGCGTGGCGAACAGCTGCCAATACGAGAGCAATCATAGGATGGCAAGTACACGGCGTTGCTGCCAGGTCGAATTACCGCGGACACAAGGACTCGTCAATTTACAAGTGGCGAGAGAGAGAGAGAGAGAGCGAGAGAGAGTGAGAGTGAGAGAGGGTAGAAAACCAGGCCGGATAGTGCTAGATCGGAGTGGTCGGAGTGGTGTATCGTGCATGGAAGTATCGACGTTAACGTCGTTCCGGCGGCTGCGTAACAGCTTTCGTCGATGTTCGCTCGGCTGACATACGGTGACGAGCACTCCGGCACTCCTCGTATCGCTTGGAAAATCAGTTTTCCAAACAGGACAGAATCCATGAACGAAAGAGAGATGAAGCACTGTTGCACTTTTGTTTTGTTTCGTTTCGCTCTTTTTTTTGTCCTTCTCTCCTTTAGTGGAGAAAAGAGAGCTGCGAGAGTAGTGCGCATCGTTACGGGACGATGATCGCTTTATCCTGCGTTGGCCGACGGCTCTCTCGGCGAATTCGGATTAGCGACGGCAAAAAGGTATACGAGCCTCCGGGGCTCACGGCACGTCGAGCACTTTGTTGCGAGAACGCCCAGTATTAACAGATTTCGGCCATTGTTCCCTAGTGTCCCGGTGGGCCACGTTCTTCAAAAGAGTTGCGCACTCTCGCCGAGGTGTCACCGCGCGTCTCACGCTCCCGCGCACGCATTCTACCAACGATCCTATCAACCATCTTCCTATCAGCTTCCTATGAGATCATTTATCTCGCCTGTTAAAGCCTGAGTATTATTAGAACCTTGATTTTCAGTATAATAATTATGCTAGATTAATATCTATGTGAATAATATTTATAATAATATTAATCCAACTAAAAATAATACAAATAGTGATTGATTTCTTATGAATATACTTGAGATGAATAATTACTCATTCTACTGACGATTTTATTAACCTTTTTACAAGATCATTCATCTCCTCTCTAAGAATCCCAATTATCATTACAACCCTGATTTTCAATATATCAATTATCCTCCATTAAAATCTATGTGAATAATATTCATAATAATATTAATAACAGCTCAAGTACCAACATACTCGTGTGTGTTACAAGTTTATCAAAAGGCTGACCATGTCCTTCAGAAGAGTTGCGTACTCATTCTACTGACGATTTTATTAACCTTTCTACAAGATCATTCATCTCCTCTCCTAAAATCCTAACTATCATTACAACCCTGATTTCCAATATAAAAATTATCCTCGATTAAAATCTAATACTCATAATAATATTACTAACTGCTCAAGTACCAACATACTCGAGACGAATAATCCAGGAGGAGGATCTAGTTATTTTTGTTTCGGGTGTATTACAAGTTTATCAAAAGCCCATTGCATGGCATTGGAGCGAAGAGGTAGGGGCGGTGGTGGCGGAGGGGAAGTAAGTAGGGTGCGCTAGACACGTTTCGTAGTGTGTGATGCTGGATTCCGGTCGAGGGCAACTCGGCACTGGCATGCATAGAGCAGGGAGATGTTTGGAGAGGGTTGCAGTCTATTATTCACCGCGCTTTTTATGCCTCCCTTCATCTCTAGCTTCTCTTCTACCCTAGTCTCTCTTTCTTTCTCTTTCTTTCTCTCTTTCTCTTTCTCTCTTGCTCTTGGCAATTTCCCTCGACCGATTCTACTCTTGTGCCCTGTCAAACTGTCGGGCAAATTCAATCGCACGCAGTCGTTCTCATCCCTGTTTGTCCTCGTTTACTTTGCCCGCCCCGATGTATTAGTGTGCTGCTCTAGGAGAGATCGCTGTGCGTGTCCCCGCACTGCGGATATGTTTCCGGATAATTGACGGGGAACCGTGACTCGCGCAGTTAAATCAATTTCCCTGGCTCTTGCTTTCTAATTGATGGGATCTGCTACCCTGGTAGAATTAGTTCGCCGCTGATAATCGATTGGTACCAAACCCATTTCGAACTCTTGATAAACCGGCAACATTCCTGGCAATCATCGTGGTGTGGTTTTCAATGTTGTTTTAGGATGATTTTGAAATTTTTGTTTGTTTGAAGGATTGATGTGGGATTGGATGTATGATGAGTGTTGGTATTTAAGAGATATTAGGTGGGAAAGTTCGTATGAGTACCACTGGCATCCTCCTTCAATAAAGCCACCCCTGTCGTTGCGTGTAATCACCCTTAAACACTCCAACGCCCCGCAGTAACCCCGGCGCACTGCGATACAATACTAATGTGCTACAAATAACATCCCAAACACGAGGCGATTTCACTTTTACAATGCGAGTGAGAGGATCGTCGAAGGTGTTCATGATCTTCGATTGTATTCTCGAGGATCTTATTGTATGATTGATCTTGTTGAAAAGATCAAAATTTAGAGATCATCGAAATAGAAGAATCGTTGATTTGACGATAGTTTGAAGGGTCGGTTTGAAGAGCGGTGGAGTCTCAGTGATCCAGCCACTTACGTAAATGCACGTGGATTCAAAATCCCTTCAGGCTTCTTTTGGTACAGCGACTTTCGCATTGATCGCAGAAACACGGAAGTGTCGGGAACACGAAACGTACCCTGAAACTTGACCCTCCTTATTGAGATCACCCGCCGTTGGAGGAAAGGGAGGTTCCAAACCGGCTGGAGACCGAAACCGTGCTCCGTGCACATTCGAAATTCTATGTCACGAATCGTATAATATCTCGAAGTAAACATTTTCAATAATTCCAACTATCATTCTATAAAGATTTAACAAGTTTTATTTAATTTAAACAACCAACAAACATTAACAAAGATAAAATAATTTTTCCTGATTTCCGAAAATTCCTAATATTTGTCGCTTCGCTCAGATTACGTTTTTATGCTACCAGCTAATTAATACAGCGTTTTAATCAAGTCGCACGACATTCTGCCAATTACTAAGACCCCGCACGGCAGACTTAATAAGGCGAAGCATTTAATCGCAGGGAAATCGGAGTGGCTTTATATCGTGGACTGTCATTAGGCCGCGTTCCCATTTTAAAAGGCCGAAAGCTTGATAGGACAATGGAAGGTCGAAACAACTGTCAAGGCACCCTGAGCATATTCCTCTCGGTTGCGTTAGCGAGTTGCGCAAGCGAGGGTGTTTCCCGTGAATGCTGCGCCCAGAAATTCGGCAAATTAGCCTTATGGCTCTCGTATTTTGACACCGCGGCTTCATTGTCCAACCAGCGCAGTCCCTTTTTCGTCGCCCGACCGCGAAATTAGCTCCGACTCAATGCATCTTTTGTCTAGGCAGCTATTTAGCCGGCAATATGCTTGCAGCACTGTATAAACGGCTTCCATCCTGGCTCCGGCCAATTCTCTTATCCCGCTTGCGTCACTGATAGAATTCCACCCTCCTAGCGAAAAGTGAACTACTACAAATGACGGCATAACATTTAACAAGTCAATTAACACGCATGACAGTCTGTCGAAATTCAACATGTTTTATTTAATTAATAAATAAGGCTTAAAAAATGAAGCAGGTCTTAGCGAAGAGTGAGTCAATCATAACTGTTAACATAATATTTAATAAGTCAGTTCACCATGAATGAAAATCTGTCGAATCTATGTTTTACTTAATTAATAAACAAGACTTAAAAAATGAAGCAGGTCTTAGCCAAGAGTGAGTCAATCATAACTGTCGACATAATATTTAATAAGTCAGTTCACCATGAATGAAAATCTGTCGAATCTATGTTTTACTTAATTAATAAACAAGACTTAAAAAATGAAGCAAGTCTTAGCGAAGAGTGAGTCAATCATAACTGTCGACATACTATTTAATAATTCAGTTGACCATGAATGAAAATCTATCGAATCTATGTTCTCCTTAATAAATAAACAAGACTCAAAAAAGTAAAAGAAATCATAACGAAGAACAAGTTATCACAACTGTCAACATAATATTTACCAAATCAATCCACTATCAATAAAAATCTGTTGAATCAAATTCTACTCAATTAATAGACAAGGCTAAAAGAAATAAAGCAGGTCTCAGCGAAGAACGAGTTGTCACAACTGTCAACATAATATTTACCAAATCAGTTGATTATAAATGAAAATCTATCGAATCAACTACATGCTACTTAATTAAAAGACAAGATTAAAAGAAATAAAGCAGGTTGCCAGAGAAAAAGAGGAGGTCGAACTACTCGAGTGCAACTGTGGGTTGCAAGTGAAAATCCGTCGCCGATGTAATAACTCTAATAACTCGTAATAAAGCCCGGGTGGAGTCATATTAGCGTCAGGAGCACGCGTGGCCGCACAAAGGGCGGCCGCCCTCGACAAACACTGTGACTTTTGATGATTATTAACTTGACGGGGCCAGGCCACGCCGAGGGGAGAGGATCCATAGGCCGTACACAGTAATCTGTTGCCCCGGAGGCTTTTCTGGTCCTGCTTTCCGACGCGTTGCCAACCCCCACGGCAACCCTTACCGGACATCCTCGTCTCTCTCGCTCTCTTTGGAAAGAGAGCCCTCCTACTAGCTGGGAACCAAATTAATAGTTGGTTCTGTTGGATATATCTCGAATTCCGTGTATTCCCTCGCGAATGACCCAACCAACCCCATCTTTCTCCTTCCACCGGAACTCGAACCACCCCTCCCCCCCTTCCATCCTCATTTCTGCTTTGGATTTCATGGCGAATGGTGGTTCTCTTCTTCTGCGTTTGACATCTCTCCTCCGAGTAAACCAAGGCGATAAAGAGCATCATCATCTCGATCAAACGCGAATGTGAAAGCCGCCTAATTCGATAGGATGGCGAAATTGATAATTCTGGCGGCCGCCGCCGCCGCCGCCGCCGCCGCCGTGCACCACAACCAGAGACAATCTCTCTTGACGGATTATTCTCGGCCATGCCAAGCAAATTGGTCGGACGAGCGATTAAAGGACGCTCGGCTATTCTCAGATCCAACGAATAGCCGGTTAATCGGCCCGGTGAGATTCTTTTCGGGCGTTCCGTCTGTCCTTGTGTATGTGTATCCATCCTAGCTTTGATAATCCTATCTTCCACGGAGCAAGAGAATCCCATTGGATCGAATGATCCCGCCGCTCCTTTAACTATGATAGCCCGTTGCACCGAGGAGACTCGTTTACAAGTTAATTAAGATCGAATTAGAACTCCTTCGACGTTCCTTTCGAAACAAGATGAATAAGAGTGTCGAGACTCCACTTAATTATAATCTCCACCGGCCATTTAAGAACTCGCAAATATTGACAATTAACTAGTATTCTTAGAACAGAGAAAATCAGGTCAGACTTCTTATCTTCCAAATAATCTCACCGAGATCAGAGATCGAAGCGGTCTCTCATCGATCCGGCAACAGTTTAGTATTACTAATCCAGGATGCGATTTCCTAGTTCGCATGGACTCTCATAAAAGATCAAGGTACTACTTTAGAGTCGTCAGGGAATACCTGCGAGAGAGCCGTCGCTCGAAATCCCGAACGTTTGAAACGGATATATTTTCACCAAGTGACATTCACTACGGCGAAGAGGGGGTCGAAAGAGAGGGGAATTTGGGTCCTATGCTTTTCGGGGCCCGCCTTTGTAAGGGATCCGTTGCATTTTGCATCTATGCGTTTGCCGACGGCCTCTCTCTCTCTCTCTCTCTCTCTCTCTCTCTCTCTCTCTCTTTCTCTCTCTCTCATTGGCGGCGTTCTGTGGACCTTTCCTGGGTTCTCCTCGGTAAGCGGCAAGAAATCCGATCTGAGAGCACTCCGGAAAAAAGAGACGAGCCAATGAAGGCTAGTGTGAGAGAGAGAGAGAGAGAAAGAGAGAGTGAGAGAGGACAGCAGGAGCGGTAAGGGGTAGATAAAGAGGGAGAGGGTGGGAGGTCAACCAGTGGAATTGAATACGTTTGTACCTGAGCCCGACAATGGGCCTCGTAATTCGATTACAAGGACCGCCAGCTAATTGTTAATTGCTGGCCTCAGCCGAGCATTCGCCGACAAAGGTTTCATAACATTATATGGAATATTAAAACGAGCAGGAGCACATGTATGCCGCGCGCTCGCAACGGCATATCGTATCTGTGTGTCCTACATGCAAGGGGCTACCGCCCGCTTCTCCAGAGTTTCGTTGAAAGTACAGCCTGTTATTCCTGGGACGCTTGTATGTCTGCCTTTCCTACTCGTGGGAAAAACCTTTTCTACTATACTTCCTCATTCCAAACCCTGAAATCCTCCACTAGCTTTCATATATATATATATGTATATGTCTTTATAACTCAAAACCCTGTTCTTGTCGAGGCGTCTCTTTTCGACTGAAGTACTTTCGTTTGTAACAAGATGGAACTAGAACAAAGAGATTTCGACAGGATAGTCCTCTGTTTTAAGATGAATTATCACTGTAATTACTATGCTAGTTACTATGCTATGGTCATCTTGTGTACGAGAATTATTTCTAAATCTAATACAAAGGTATCACGTGAAGAGTGATATTATCCGTGATAATGTGTTTAAGACATCTTGTTAATGAATATTTGGTTATCTTGTGTACGAGAATTATTTCTAAATCTAATACAAAAGTAAATCTAATACAAACCCTGAAATCCTCCACTAGCTTTCATATATATATGTATATGTCTTTATAACTCAAAACCCTGTTCTTGTCGAGGCGTCTCTTTTCGACTGAAGTACTTTCGTTTGTAACAAGATGGAACTAGAACAAAGAGATTTCGACAGGATAGTCCTCTGTTTTAAGATGAATTATCACTGTAATTACTATGCTAGTTTTCGCATCGTGTAGAAGTGAAATGCTCGACTTGGAGAACAGTCTTTTTTTCAGCCCAAGTATTTCTCGTTCATCTCATCCTAGGATCGGCGAAGGGGGGTGGTGGAAGAGGAGACGCGTGTTCGTACCCTTGGTGTTTAACAGCTAATCTGCCAAATGAAGTGTTTTTGTGTTTGAGCACAACACTTGGTCTCAATAGAGGCGAGCGAGCAAAACCGCCCTCGGGAAAAGGGTTGCTCTGACATGATTGATGCTCGAAGAGGGGGCGCGCGCGCGCGCGCACAGTGTGCGCGGGCGCGGCGGTGCCTACAAGGGTCTCTCTCAACCCTTCCTTCCTTTTTAGTCAAGCGCTAAACGGAGTGCTTAATTGAGCCACAGACCTCAGAACCTCGGACAGCTAATCTCCCGAACGTATTTACAGAAAACGATGGGTCCTTTCCACTCTCTCTCTCTCTCTCTCTCTCTCTTTCTTCGTTCTTCCGCCACTCTTCTTTCTCTTACTCGACTCCTCGTCTCTTCTTTGACTGCCTTTGGGGCTCGCTTTTCTCTTTTTCCAACGACCCCTTCGTCGTCACCAGATACGAACAACCATCTCTTCAACCGACAAGGAAATTCTCCTGTTTCTTTTGAATTACCACCATCCCTTCAACCTTACTCCTTCTCTCCTCGAGTGAAATGTATTTAATCATGTTTGCTCAACGATCGCTTAACGAGACACATACACCGACCAAAGAAGTAGCCTTTCAAGGAAAGTGAAAGAACTATCGAACTCGATCAAAAGGATTCCCCTGAAATTGAACTACTTAACATTCCACTTAAAACGTAGAGAAAGACAGAGAATATTTCTCACTTTTCTGCTTTTTATTATCAGCCAAGGGGAGTTTCCTCGGTCTCCTCTCGATTGAAAGCCACTTTCATGGTTAAGCGAGAGGGGGGGCGGAGGTGGTGGAAGGGGTGGCAGAGGAAGCGTCGTCGTCGTGCGGTGTGTCGTCGTGTCGGTGGTAGTTGGATGATAGGTGTGCGTTTGGAGGATGTGGGGATGCGCTCTCACTGAGGGCTTCTCTCCTTCTCTCTTCTATGTATCCACTTGTCTGTATATATACCTGTATATATACATACATATACGTGTGTGCGTGTGTGTGTGTGTGCCAACGAAAGGACCGAACACTGGCCCCGTAATGGAGTTTCCAAATATTCGGGGAGCCCTCGCTCAATTTCGAACAATTTGCATTTAGGGTGAAGTGCAATTAATAGAAGCGGGGTGTTGTCCCGCGCCATTCCACGCCTATTAACACTATATTCCGCGGGAGTTTAGCATATCGAGGGGGCAATATTGAGTTACCCTACAGTAATTATAATACTCGTTAGACGGCGCTCCAAGAGTTTACCCACTCCGCATGCTCCCTTTCTCTCTCACTCTCTCTCTCATTCTCTCTCTTCGTTGTATGTTG
Source organism: Ectemnius cavifrons (assembly GCA_964023945.1). Classification (NCBI taxonomy): domain Eukaryota; kingdom Metazoa; phylum Arthropoda; class Insecta; order Hymenoptera; family Crabronidae; genus Ectemnius; species Ectemnius cavifrons. The sequence goes on along the minus strand of OZ030385.1, from coordinate 4,683,367 downwards.
TTGGTGTGTCAGAGTGAGAAGGAGAAGGAAAGAGAGACAGCCGCAGGATCGAAGGACCTGTTTCTGCGCCCGTCGTCGAACACCTCGAGTCCCTTGACAGTCTGTTACAAGGATGTATACTGTATATATATATGCAGGACCTTCGCCGCAGCCCAACTATCGGGCTTCAATCTAGCGGAAAAGTGACTGCCAAATCTCCTTATCGAAATACTGCTTTTCGACAGGAAACTCGTAATTAGATCGCGCAAGCGGCTAGTACTGATTTATCAGGGCACACTGGACCGATGGAACGTTGCTGAAAGATTGTGCACTGTTAGAGGGGATATTGAATTAGGGAAGCACTATTTCTTGCTTCCTCCTTCGAATAGTGACACTTGTCAAGGAATAATTATTGGTACTTCCTACTTGGTATTAAAGTTGGGAGGAAAGTGTAATTATTAGGGGAGTATAAAATTTAAAAGGATTTTTCAATAATTATAAATGAATGGTGATAGAATAATATTAGCTGGGGTTTGTTCCAAGTGGAGACAATATTTCTCGATTTCAGTATGAGACACCGAGTGTTAAGGACGATGGAAGCCTGCTGGCAAGCGTTTTTCTTTTTTTTTTTTTTCCTATGCCGACGCCCTCCCCTGTTCCGGACGGCAGGTGTCTGGCTCCCACGATCTTCGCTATTTCCCGCCGCCCCATTTTCCCGATCCCGAGACTCCGGAATTCTGCAGCTCCGCTGCTGCCGCCGAGAGGAGGAGGCGGCGGCTCACTCGCGCCTAGCGCGAAGCCATTATCTTATTTTCCGGCTGGAGTGATCCAGCACCCACAAGAAAAACGATCCCGCCCTGGGGAAAAAGGCCATTGCCCGCTCACGCGGAAGAGATCGGCTCTGCCTGCGTAATAACATTTGTATCCGTGGACGCTTTCGCACCCCTAACTGTTATCGAGACTACTCACACTTCTACTATTACTCGGCTATTACTGTTATAAGGCTTGCTGTCAACTCCATTAATTATATGATACTATTTCTGCGAATATAAAGCAAATTGATTTTATTATGTATGCTGTTCAGGAAAATTTTTATTCGATGACTAACTTGAGTTTTATTCAAATATTAATCAAGAATTGCTATTTTAATTATTTGCATTGATTAGATACGAAATTAAATAAGAAATGCAAATATCTGAGAAACAATAAACATCAGTGTGATTTAGGGGTTAAAGGATATATAAGGACTAGTGAATGTCAAGCATGAGGGACGAGTGAATATAAATAAAATATGTATTAACAAATTGATTTTATCATGTATGTTATTCACGAAAATTTGTATTCAATAGCTGACTTGATTCTTATCCAAATATTAATAAAAAATTACTGTATTAATTATTTGCATCGATACGAAATTTAAATTGAAAATATCTGAGTAACAATAAACATCACTGTAATTTATAGGTTAAGGGATAAATAAGGGTTAGATAGTGAATGTCAAGCACGAGGGGTGAGCGAATATAAATAAAATATGTATTAACAAATTGATTTTGTCATGTATGTTATTCAGGAAAATTTGTATTCAATATCTAACTTGATCTTTATCCAAATACTAATCAAAAATTACTGTATTAATTATTTGCATCGATACGAAATTAAATTAGAAAATATCTGAGTAACAATAAACATCACTGTGACTTAGAGATTAAGGGATAAATGTATAAAGGGCGAAATAAACGTTATAAATAAGGGCTAGTGAATGTCAAAGCACGAGGGGCGAGCGAATATATCAGAAGGATACGCGAGGAGTCTCGCGGTAGCTCGAAGGCGACAGCGGGAATTGGCCAATTTGTGGCGGGGCATTCTTTTGATTTATGTTTCCGAGGACGTAACATACACAAGTGTCATTAGTCGTATGCGATATAGCTGCTGCTGCTGCTGCTGCTGCTGCGGCAATTCTCACTGGGCGCCCGCGGCTAAACAGCTTTGCGCCGGGCCACCTATGCGTATTAATACGGAGCGACAGAAAGCTTATGGTTCCTCGCTCTGCTGACCACGAGGGTGTAAGCGGAGGGTCGAGCGACCTTCTTCTGGCAGCGCCCCAATCCGAATCTAATTGGCAGACATCTGTGTAAGTCTTGCTAGTACGAACAATACTATACAAATAGATCAAATGATCAGAAATTGATAGAAAACAAAAAAATGAAAAATATAAATTGATAAGAGATAAAAAAAAGATTAAAATAAAATAGAAATAAATCGAAGAGTAATATCCTTTCGATTGTTATTATCATGTACTGTGACGCATTCTGCAGATATTCGTGAATATATTCTATTGTTTAAGTCCGACATTTAAGGATTGACCATTTTTTGCAGAGACAAGACCGACTGTTCCGGGCGTTGAAACTTGGAAGAGAATGTCCCTATCTCAAAATTCATTATTTAACAAATAGAAAACATGAAACCAATGGCAAAACTGCCAGAATTGTACGAAAAACACTCACACAAACATCAAAACAAGTATTTATCTCAACGTAAACGAATTTATTCAATAATTATAATAATTCCTCGAGTTTAAATTCAAGTTTTAGTTAACGAGTATCACAAAGAATTTCGCGACAGTAACTATGGTTACGACGAAGCTTAGTCGTTGCTCTCTAAGGGGGTGTTGCGTGACTAATTTGACACCCCATAAACAGAGGCGCGCCCCAGACACTCACCTGCAAAGAGAGAATACTAAGCACTATGTGCCTCGTGTCGATCTTAACAATTACGATTTAGCCTTCGTAATAAAGGCGAATTAAACGGCTCGATAAGCGAGCTCGACCGCCGACGGAAAACAGCCCCTTTCTCAGCCTGGCAACCAGTTCGCACCGAGCGGAAGCAATTAAGCTGCCTTACGAAGTGAATTTCGCACTATTTGACTGAGAACACAGTTCTGTATCGTTGGCTCGATATTAGTCACTTAATAAGATATGCTAATGAAAGTTGACTTTTGGGAAAAGGGTGCTTGGTGAGTTACGCACCGAATAACTCACATTTTCAACTAGCCTTGAGGGTGATCAGCAAAGGTGATAAAAAGGCCGAGTTACGAAATTGGATTAGCTGGTAGATCAGAGATATAGATCGTGAGATAATTGCTGTGTGCTTAAGAAAGATATCTCACCGGTCGTAATTAAGTCTATCTTGTTAATGAATATTTGGTCATCTTGTATACGAGAATTATTTCTAAATCTAATACAAAACTATCACGTGAAGAGTGATATTATTTGTGATAGTGTCTTTAAAAAAGATATGTCACCGGTCGTAATTAAGTCTATCTTGTTAATGAATATTTGGTCATCTTGTGTATGTGAATTATTTCTAAATCTAATACAAAAGTATCACGTGAAGAGTGATAATATCAATGATAGTGTTTTTAAGAAAGATATGTCACCGGTCGTAATTAAGTCTATCTTGTTAATGAATATTTGGTCATCTTGTGTATGTGAATTATTTCAAAATCTAATACAAAAGTATCACGTGAAGAGTGACACTATCAATGATAGTGTTCTTAAGAAAGATATCTCACTAGTCGTAATTAAGTCTATCTTGTTAATGAATATTTGGTCATCTTGTGTACGAGAATTATTTCAAAATCTAATACAAAAGTATCACGTGAAGAGTGACACTATCAATGATAGTGTTCTTAAGAAAGATATCTCACTAGTCGTAATTAAGTCTATCTTGTTAATGAATATTTAGTCATCTTGTGTATGTGAATTATTTTTAAATCTAATACAAAAGTATCACGTGAAGAGTGACACTATCAATGATAGTGTTCTTAAGAAAGATATCTCACTAGTCGTAATTAAGTCTATCTTGTTAATGAATATTTGGTCATCTTGTGTACGAGAATTATTTCAAAATCTAATACAAAAGTATCACGCGAGAGTGACACTATTGGTGATAGTGTGTTTAAGAAAAATATCTCGCCTGTCGTAATTAAGTCTATCTTGTTAATGAATATTTGGTCATCTTGTGTACGAGAATTATTTCAAAATCTAATACAAAAGTATCACGCGAGAGTGACACTATCGGTGATAGTGTGTTTAAGAAAAATATCTCGCCTGTCGTAATTAAGTCTATCTTGTTAATGAATATTTGGTCATCTTGTGTACGAGAATTATTTCAAAATCTAATACAAAAGTATCACGCGAAGAGTGACACTATCGGCGAGAGTCGGCTCGTCTTTATAAATGGATCGAAAATCGAGGAAGATCACTTTTAAATTGGCCTCTCGAAAGCTTTTAGAAACGATTGCGGATTCGATATTAGTTTCATATTCCTGCGCTCGTGCGATCCTTGTCTGTGTGTGTTCAAGCACCGTTTCACCCTCAAGCTTTCTCCACCACCCTCGTCGTAGGTGATCGGGCTTTTAAATTCCTACCACAAGTCGTGCAAGTACTATATGTATATGTTGACGAAAGCGAGCGTGTGTGTGTGTGTGTGAGGAGCGTCGAAAAAAATTGTAATCGAATTGGAAGTATTTTTCCAATGGGCAATCGTCCGAGAGATCACCGAACGACGGTCAATTCCCTGTCTTCCACGCTCGCTCCATTCCAAATTAGTTGGCCTACCGCGAAAAATCAATCTACCCGCTCTTTTTGTTTTTTTTTTTCCGCCCCGCCTTGTCGATTCCACTCCTGCCTAGCTGAATGGCTCCAAACATCAACTCGCCAGCCAATTTTCCAGCTGAAACGCTACTGGAAAGAAGCACAGGGAATTCTATCGAGCAATAATCAAACTAGTGAAAGATCATGAATTAAAGAATTATCGAAATTAAAAAGGGTGAGAATAATTATACGAAAGTCAGAATTTATCCAGTTGACTGTATTAATAAATTCTATTCGTCGAGTATTTATCGACGTTTAAATTAATTCTAGCATATCCGTGTCAACTAGTTGAGACTAATCACCTAACACAATACATCCTTTCTGATAAGGGCAGGTGTTCGTCGAGCTAGAGTTAATTTCCGTAAGTGTTTCCGGCGAAATCCTGCTCCGGCCATCGATTTCAACCTTCAACTTCACCGCGCTTGGATATATCCACGAATTAGTTCCCTATTGTTTCCACCCTTTTCGTTGCTTTATCTGTTTCTTTTTATTTCTTCAGTGGGATATCGCGTGACGAGAAAGAAACGCGCGCCGCTCGACAACGGCACCGTAATAATATAATAGATATGCCGGTAACATTTCCCCACTGGCGACCCCTTTCGTCACAAGGAAGCGAGACAAAAAGCTTGTATCCGCAATGGTTTAAACGAGCAATGATATTTCTGAACGATCATGAACCTTTCTCTGAGTTATCTCTTTGAGAATAGAAAATAAAAGTGTACTTTATTTATGATCGAATCATAGTGGAATATTTGATATCGGCGAAATGTTAAAGGATCTGGAAAGAATGGGTTTGGATGTATTCATGATTATCGATTGAAGGAGTCGAGACGAAGTGCTCGTAATTTACGAGAAGAATCTACCACTCGTAAATCTAACCGAGCGTTCTTGCATTTCAAGGAGACATTTGTCTCGAGGATCTTCCGTGTCTCGAGGATCATCGCGACTTTGTTGTCCTTTTCTCAAGGAAATAATGTGCATCCTTGCATTCTGTTCTTAGATATCTACGACTACTGCAAAAATCATTAATCAACAAAGTTTATTTTATATAATCTTTAAGAATTTTCTAACTATTTCATAATTCAATAATCTGTTTTTAGTGTTCGACTAATATTCCTGTCGTTGAGTTAGTTCGGAAAAAAGGTCATCGGGCGAGATCGGCAATACTGGGATTCAGCATAACGAGCTTAACAGCCAATTGAACGATGGGATTGAGATACGCAATAAGCGACTGGGAGGGCCGGGGCCAATAAAATCCGCGCACCGGACGATAATTATCCCGAGAAAACAGTGTTAATCGCCGCAATCAATCCAACGTGCATGTACCGCTCTGTGCGCGCTCTCGCGCATGTATACGTGTGTGTGTGTGGGAAACGGACGCACGAAAAGGTAGAAAACGCGTTTTCCAGGCTTCGGTTTGAAATCGGGGCCATGGTGAGTGGCGGTCAGGGTAGCCAACCCCTTCCACGGCCAGGGTTTGTCCAATAAAAGCTCCGTTTCCCTGCTCCATTTGGCTCTGGTTTTCATGCCGCATCCCTCCGCCGCACAAAACCATCTCGTCGAGCGGCCTAATAAATCCGACAGATAGGATTGGCGTGCGCTATCAATTAAAAATGATGAAACCGAACGTGCGTCCTCCCAGGTCATCCCATTCTCTTCTTTTCCGAACAAGGATTGTCTTGCTTTGCGCTATATCGCGCGATGAAACAATCCCCCTTCGAAAGCCTATCGTGGAAACTGGCAAGATTCCTTTCATTCCTTCGCTTCGTAATGAGCTTAAGCGATTGGACGAGCGTTGGCTTGGCAGGCCTTTTTCCAACCGTCCGACAACTTTCCCTTACGCCACCTAGCCAACTTCACAAGCAAGAGGGGTTAGGATTCCACCAACCAGAAAGAGAGACTAACCTCGCTCGAGAAAATTGGAAAAAGAGAGAGGGCTCGCGGATTCGTCGGCAGGCTTTAAACGCAATTTAAATTTTTAATTACGATTCTCGCTCCCTTTCTCGCTACGGATGTTCCTTGTTCGTTGCCTCTAACCTATCTCGCATTCAAGCCTGTCTACTGTTTCGGATTTTCTCTCCGACAGAATCCTTTGCATTACTTTTACCGTCTCTCTTTTGGCATTCTAGTTAATTACAGATTCTCAAGATCAAATATAGTATTGTACAAAATTATAATCATGAATTTAGAAATTATTCTTTATTTTAAGAAGGTTGGTGTTGAAAATGAAACTAATGAGATCGGATTGAAATTTAGAAGACACTGCTGTTCTCTTCAAAATTTTAACTTATTTGTCTGAATAATCTTTTGAATTCGTCTGTAATCCATTCTTTTGCATGAGATTACCGTTTATGGCTTACAATAATGACACACGAATAAAAAATATTTCATGCGGTAAATGAGACATTTCCAAATAATCAGGCTAAGTTTCAAAAGCTTCGTCCGTCCAGTTCAAGAGTATTTCAGCAGAGAGTTCAAAGGAAATGCTTTCATTTGTAGAAATAACATGATAAATAGTATACAAATAAAACAAACTTATAAAATCAGGTTTAATTACAAATTCAATTTTCCTACTCAAAAATTGCCATTATTATTATTCTAAAAAAGCCTCAGAATTCTGTGTCACTCCTCACATACTCCCCTTAACTAACAAAAGACAAACATATAACAGTGTTACAAAAAAAGGCGCACGATCAAATGAAGCATCAACAAAGGTTTCCAGTGGAAAATCAATTCGTTTGAAGGGCGAGAAAAAAAATGTCGCGTTTGTAAAGCAGTCCGCTTAATATCCGGGGGGTTGCGAGGGGCACTTTGCACATACACGTGTGTGGGTGTGCGTATGTGTGTGTGTTGTTGGTTGCAGGGAAATCGTGCCCTCGGAAGGCCCGTCTAATCGATGCGTCGTCGCATGCGACTGCGTGTGCTTTTATCGCTGTCACGCACATAATTAATTTAATTTAGTTTAATACGTCGGACGGCCGAGCGCTCCACGGCGATTGCTGTTCCGATTGTTTGCACGGAAACGCTACACCATTAACCGGCGCAGCCTGCCCTCTGCCTCGTCGTACTCTCGTGCACGACACGATACCCGTATCCGGTAAATTCCAGGGAGAGAGAGAGAAAGAGAGAGAAAAAGAGAGAGAGAGAGAGAGAGGAGGCTATAATAAATCGAGCGATCACCTGCAGCTAGTCTACGTGGACAAATAACTGGGAGAGAAACCGAATAGGCTAGTTTCGATCCCCTTGGAAGAATGGTAATCCAGTGGAATCCGTACTGTTACTGATCAGACTGTTTCTCTTCTTTCGCAGTGGTGAGAAGAAATACTCGGGTAATTATTTCTGTGCGAGTGGTGGTAAAGCGATCGATGGAATGAAATGAAATGGTAATTTTCTTTGAGGAGAGAGTTTTCTTTTTTTCAGTCATTATATAAATTTTGAAACCACTGGAAAATGTTTATGTCGTGAAAATATAAATTTCTTTGTTATCAACCTTTTCCAGTAATCTTAAAGTTCACGCGAGATCAATAACCGAGTATTGAATTAATACTAATTAATATGGATGCTGTATACATTGAAAAGTAAGAACTCGACTCACCTGTACGCGCACTTCCGGTAGATTGACCTTCATCGCTAGTTCCTCCCTGGAATAAACATCGGGGTAGTGTGACTTCTCGAAAGCGCGTTCAAGTTCATGAAGCTGATAAGTAGTGAAGGTGGTCCTATTGCGGCGATGTTTCTTCTTGCCACCATTGCCACTGAGGTCGTCGCCGCATCCAGCACCGAGTTCCTCGTCGCTACCACCTCCGGTCGAGTTGCAGCTGTTCTCACCTGGGGGCCGAGAAAGAGGGGCGGAGAGTGAGAGTGGAGCGGCGGTCAGGTCTCCTCGGAAACTCGCTCGTTACCCCTAATCGGCCGGACACGGTAATGCTGATCGATTTACGCGTACCGCCCGCACTCTATACCGGCTATTACCTCGATTATGGCCGTATAATAGTAGGCTACTACAGACGCCCCCGACACCCTTGCGCAATCCCTCCATTGGCCAAACTTATTTCGCGTGAATCAAACAAAAGTGAATATACTGGGAAAAATTCTTTCTTAATATCTGTGATATTTTTCTAATAGTTTTCATTGCGAAAGAATTATTGGCAGATTTAGTACCTTTTTAAGAAATTTTCTTATAGAAGAAAATATTTTCTTAGTGTTGATACTTCTGTTTATCGACTGTATATGCAGTTCTAAGCACTATTCCGGCTATTGCAAATGCCCCCGACACCCTTGCACAATCCCTTCATTGGCCAAATTTATTTCGCATAGATCAAACAAAAGTGAATTTCAGTTCTAAGCACTATTCCGGCTATTACCATTATTATAGTCGTATAATAGTAGGCTACTACAGACGCCCCCGACACCCTTGCGCAATCCCTCCATTGGCCAAACTTATTTCGCGTGAATCAAACAAAAGTGAATATACTGGTAAAAATTCTTTCTTAATATCTGTGATATTTTTCTAATAGCATAGTTTTCATTGCGAAAGAATTATTGGCAGAGTATCTTTATAATAAATTTTCTTAGTGTTGATACTTCTTTTATCGACTGTATATGCAGTTTTAATCAATATTTCGGTTATTATCTTGATTATCGCTGTATAATAGTAGGCTACTACAGACGCCCCCGACACTCTTGCGCAATCCCTCCATTGGCCAAACTTATTTTGCATTTCTAACATTTCGCGTAAATCAGACAAAAGTGAGTATACTGGTAAAAATTCTTTCTTAATATCTGTGATATTTGTCTAATAGCATAGTTTTCATTGCGAAAGAAGTATTGGCAGATTTAATATATTTATAATAAATTTTCTTATAGAAGAAAATATTTTCTTAGTGTTCATACTTCTTTTTATCGACCGTATATGCACTATTCCGACTATTGCAAACGCCCCCGACACCGTTGCACAATCCCTCAATTGGCCAAACTTATTTCGCACCATTTCGTGGATCAGACAAAAGTGAGTTTACTGTTAAAAATTCTTTTTTAATATCTCTGATATTTTTAACGTCAATACATTTTTTCAATAGCACACTTTTCATTGCGAAAGAAGTATTGTCAGATTCAGTATCTTTATAATAAACTTTATTAGTGTTGGTACTTCTTTTTATCGACTGTATAAGTAGTTCTAAGCATTATTCCAGCTATTACCATGATTATAGCTGTATAATAGTAGAGCACCGTCGGCGCTCGACAACCCCCGCTCCACGCTTTTTAAGAGTCTCTGCCTCCCACCGAGAGTGCAGCACTGCGCCAGGAGTTACCGCGAGTTACTTCTCACTGCTAATCGAGTGCTATAACGTCTAATTAGCCGTGTAACGCGATCGTTCGGCTAATTACCGGCGGGAAAGTAAGCCTCTGCGCTGATAATCAGTTAGCAGTCGGCGGTGTGAAGTTTTAATTAGCTCGCTCTAATTGCAGTCATTTTAATGCCGGAGAAACCAGACTGGGAATTCCTAACTTGTACTTTGTGTTACTGAAAATGCGCGGAGTGAATTAATGATGCTTGAAGTGAGAGAAAAGAAAAAGATAAATAAAATAGAATTGGAGCAGCTTATTTGAAAGAGGATTGTAGAAACATTGAGAGCTAATTTCTCGGCGATAGGGAATTATTTCATTGTAATAAAGGCTCTTGCATGATTCGTAGGAATGTGCAATTATCACCGCCATTATGCAGGGTTAATGCACTCACTGTATTACCAATGCTGTAACGCTCCCAACACGTGCACCGCTCATATTAAATCGCGGCCCACGCGCACACGAATCAAACATTAGTACATCCAGAGTTAAACAATTAATCCATAAATTGCAGCACTTTGTTACCAATTGATATGCGCGCAAATAGTGGAACGCCAGCCCGTTCTACTGTAAAGGCACCGGCGTAATTAATAATTTGCCTTCCGGAACTGCAAATCGACAAGGCAAAGAACAACCCTCCAGTACGTCAAACAATGATTCCCCCGACATTTTTTAATTACCTGATATTGCCAATATTGGAGAACATCAATAAGAAAATTCTCGTTCTTTGACAGATTTCTTGATGAAAATGATTTCCTATTTATTCAGTTATTCTCTTTAAAAATTTGCATTGTCCAAGTAAAAATCTTTCAGAGATTACAGTTTTATTATGTTCACAAGTACGTTCGTGTTTTTGAGGAATTTCGGATTCAAAATTTTAAAGAGGTTGGTGCCGAAGATGAAAATAATGAGATTGATTTGAAACTTCAATGGTCACTACTGCTGTCTTCAAAATTTCAACTTATTTGTCTGTACAGTTTTCGAGTAATCAATGTACAAAAATCCATTGTTTTGCATGGGCTCTTATGGCGACGAGAGCGGAGATTACCGTTTATGGCTTAAAAATATGTGATACAATAATGACACACGAATAAAAAACATTTCAGGTGGGAAATGACATATTTACAAACAATCAGGCTAAGTTCGAAAGTAGAAATTTGTAGAAATAACTTGATAAATACTTATAAAAGCAGGTGTGACATACCATAACCTTAATTGCAAATTGGATTTATTGTTATTTTGAAAAGGCCTCAAAATTCTGTATTAGCGTTCACATGTTTCCCTTTTACAGGCTCCTTAAATAAAAAGGGAGGTATTTGTGCGTTGCAACAAACCGGGTTTGCTAAGTGACTGAACAGGCAAACGGTTACTGCGGAGAGTTCAAAGGAAATATTTTCATTTGTAGAAATAACTTGATAAATAATATAAAAATAAAAGTACCTTATAAAAGCAGGTGTGACTTACCATAACCTTAATTGCAAATTGGCTTTATTGTTATTTTGAAAAGGTCTCAAAATTCTATATCAGCGCTCGCATGTTTCCCTTTTACAGGCTCCTTAAATAAAAAGGGAGGTATTTGTGCGTTGCAACAAACCGGGTTTGCTAAGTGACTGAACAGGCAAACGGTTACTGCGGAGAGTTCAAAGGAAATGTTTTCATTTCTAGAAATAACTTGATAAATAATATAAAAATAAAAGTACCTTATAAAAGCAGGTGTGACATACCATAACCTTAATTGCAAATTGGCTTTATTGTTATTTTGAAAAGGCCTCAAAATTCTATATCAGCGCTCGCATGTTTCCCTTTTACAGGCTCCTTAAATAAAAAGGGAGGTATTTGTGCGTTGCAACAAACCGGGTTTGCTAAGTGACTGAACAGGCAAACGGTTACTGCGGAGAGTTCAAAGGAAATGTTTTCATTTCTAGAAATAACTTGATAAATAATATAAAAATAAAAGTACCTTATAAAAGCAGGTGTGACATACCATAACCTTAATTGCAAATTGGCTTTATTGTTATTTTGAAAAGGCCTCAAAATTCTATATCAGCGCTCGCATGTTTCCCTTTTACAGGCTCCTTAAATAAAAAGGGAGGTATTTGTGCGTTGCAACAAACCGGGTTTGCTAAGTGGCTGAACAGGCAAACGGTTACTGCAAAGGCAGCACAAGGTAGCACGCACACTGGCAACTAGCAAACGGGAGAGACGGTCTCGCTGATTACATTTGTAAGGCCGGCGTTATATCGTGGTGCGCGCGAGCGCAAAGTGAAACGGCCCCAGCTTATCTGGCCGCTTTATAAAGCTACGACCGTGTTGTGCTATTGTACCGGGCGCGCCCGGCACACGTTATCGTTAAAGGAGCAACGGGAGCAGGGCGAATTTACTGCTGTCGAACCGGCACGCGACAGCTACCCTCCCGTTGCCGTCGCTTGCCAACTCGAACCTTAATATCCTTTGCGAATCCTTCCGACGATCCTCGCCCTCGGCAAATGTCACTTTGAGATCATATTATTTGCAATTGTCAATAATGAAATTTCAAAGATAATGTAACTGAAAGAAATCTTACTTTGGAGATTTAATTATTTAATATTATTAAGAGAATTCGTAGTTGTCTGGAATTTTTAGATAGAATACTTTGAGATTTGTGAATTATTTATTTATTAAATTGAATTGAAAGGTGGTTATTCGGAGAAATGATAAATATCGTAGCCGTCGGTGTTTTGGTTGCGTTAAATAAGCATCAGAAGCATGTGATGTTACCAGCGTCATTATCCGCTCGTTTTACCTTGTAAATAACATTCTCAACGAAGCTGCGGTTGCTTCTCATCGAACACACGATCCACCCTTGCGAAATTATACTCGTCTTTGCCGCGGTAGCCAAGAACGTGCACCCTGTTACCAAGGAAGAAATTGATTCTGCGGCCGGCGCATGGTTTGCGAGCTATTTTCCTTAACAGAGATCGAGCTGATAGCTTCTCCAACATTATTCTCAACTATAATCGAGCGTAAACTAAAAACACGAATAACAACTAGAAAGTAACACACTTATATTACCACCACAAAAGAAAAATCATGAGAACAAAATAATTGTCAAGATATTATTATTTCAATCGCGCAAATAATTTATAAACTGTAGAAAAAACTGTAATAAAATGCGCCAAGTAGCAGTTTGATTCCTTCACAAAATTGAGATATAATAAAATAGATATAGATATCATACAAGAAAGGCAAGTTTTCATTCAAAGATACCTTAATTTAACTCGCATTAGCAATTAACAATAAATTTCATTGCCAGGTAAAAAGGCAATGTGAAACTGATTCAAACCTAACACTGACTTTACTACAATTTAATTTCTTTAAAAGTTACTTAGCAATATTACCAGAACAACTCGAATGAAGCGCGCACACTCCAAGTGTTTTTAAATTGTTAATCATCAACTATTGTTATACCTCAATTTCGTGAGGGAATCAAACTGCTACTTGACGTACTTTTTTACACTACAATGTTTCTCGGCGATATTATTATTTCAAACTACAAAAACATGAATCATAAAAAATACAACAATACTAATAGCTCGATAATACAACATTTAACTCTCCAGTATTAGTTTGGCTCGATTTCCTCTCGACTGGTTGCCTAGTGGAGCGCTTGGCGACTAAGCAAAGGGTTCGAAAGAGGCATTCAAGCCATAATGCCAATCTCCTCCGCGGTACGAACCATCAGGTCGAGAAAGAGAGGTGCTTTGCATCGGCTGACAATCAGTCATAGAGTGGCGTGGACAAAAGAGGGGAGGGGAACGCGCGCGTTCTCCATAATGGCAGCGCAGTGGTTGCCGTTCTTGGCAAGAGCGGAGTCTGGTAGTGTGCGCTTGCTATCTCTGCTGGGCATCCCGACGCCCCGTCGGGACGCTATATATTCAGGCTCTCGTTAACTGCATAATTAAGCTTCTCTCGCATCGGAGCGCAGCGCATTAGATCGAATTGTGGGGGGTAATCGGGTGCGCTGAATGGCTGGCGCACCCGCACAGACGCAGTAAGAGAGAATGCGAGCAAGAGAGAGAGGGAGAGGAGAGGTTGCTCTGGACCTATGAAGCTTGCGAGAAGTGTCGTGATGGCGATCTCTCCCTCTCTAGAGCAGCCTCTCCGTTTTGCTCCCTCTGCCACTCGCTCTATTCTCTGCCCCACGGCTCTCTGACATCGGCTCGCTGCTAACCAACAGCCTAATAACCTCGCCTTGCCTCGTGATTGACGCGCCTGTACCGGCTAATTATCAACAACAATCAATAATGCCCTCCCGGAGAGTGCCAACACTGCCGGCAGCCTCCTACGTATCCCTCTCACAATCCGTGTATATTCCCTCTCTACCTTCCTGTGTTCCATATCCATCGACACATCCTATCAACTACTGACCACTGCGAAATTATTCTCCAACACTATTAATGCTTTGTCTCGTAATTCATACTACGAGCTATTTAAAAATTAACAGTTTTAATTGTAATTCTCTTTGGATGTAATATTTATTAGATTATATTTAGGTAGTAAAAATGAGGTAATATTTTAATATCAATACTTCGACTTTACAATTACGTGTCCCTTTGACAATCCTTCAAGTGTTTCATATCCATCGACACATCCTATCAACTATTGACCACTGCGAAATTATTCTCCAACACTATTAATGCTTTGTCTCGTAATTCATACTACGAGCTATTTAAAAATTAACAGTTTTAAGTGTAATTCTCTTTGGATGTAATATTTATTAGATTATTTTTAGGTAGTAAAAATCAGGCAATATTTTAATATCGACAGTTAACTTTACAATTACGTGTCCCTCTGACAATCCTTCCTGTGTTTCATATCCATCGACACATCCTATCAACTACTGACCAGTGCAAAATTATTCTCCAACACTATTAATGCCTTGTCTCGTAGTTCGTATTGCGAGTTATTTAAAAATTAAAAGTCTTAACTGTGATTCTCTTTAGATATAATATTTATTAGATTATTTTTAGATATTACAAACGAGGAAATATTTCAATATCGACACTTCAACTTTACAATTACAATCATATCCTGTTTTAAACTTCTTCCGCCTTCAATATAACGGACGTCAGTCGGTGGTCACTTAAGTTACACCAGTTGGCGAGTATTCAGAGTCGATTCCATCATGGTGGTCCAGAACAAATTGGCAAAAACCTCGAACGAAAAATAAGTCTCCCATCCTCCTGACTGCGGTCGCGTGGAAAAATTCGGCTGGTTATTTCCCAGGAAATCGACTATCAGCCATATGTCTGTGTCAGTATGTGAGAGAGAGAGAGAGAGAGAGAGAGAAAGACAGTTGGATTGGTGTGGGAGATTCGGGAAGCTGCATGGAATAAGGAGATGCACGCGGCCGCAGGATATTCGTGTGGGTTCCTGTATGCAATGCCAATCCGTATCTGTCTGCCTATCTGTGTGTCGGCGCGTCTGTGTGTGAGAGTACGTCTGCGCAATAATTGGTTTCGGTCGGACAGAGTAACCATCGTGATTAAATTCTACAAGGTGGGTGCGGGGTTGCAGGTGGTGGTTGTGGCGGTGGTGCGCCGTCGCTCTCGCTACTTGCCTCTACCACCCTTCCAACCCTTCCACTTCCTCTCAGCCACCACCATCACCATCACCATCACCACTACCACTACCACTACCACTACCACTCCCCCCGTTCGTCCTTGACTCGTTTGGTTCCTATTCCAAGTTGGCGGCGTATCGCTCTGCAAGTGGCTCCGAACTCTTGCCGATTAAACGCGACACCGCACACCGCCACGCAAGTTTTCGGCGACCTAATCGAAATCACCCTGGAGAAGCTTTGTTTAATCATGATTTTTGATTTTGCAGTTTCATTTTTGGTAAATGTACAGTTTTGTTTGATTTATATTTGGTTATTGTGAGAGTAGAGCTTGGATATTTATTATTTATCATTTCGCAACAATATATTAAGTGTGGCTGAAATTTAATCCTGATTTTGGATTTGCATTTTTTTAGTTATATATACAATTTTATTTGATTTATATTTGGATATTGCAGAAGTAGAACTTGAATATGTATTATTCATAATTGCGCAACAGTATATGATAAAGTAAAAGAAACGTGTATAATATTAAGTGTAACCGAAATTTAACTCTGACTCTTGATTTGCATTGTTTTAGTTCAATATACAATTTTATTTGATTTATATTTGGATATTGCAAAAGTAGAGCTTGAATATATATTATTACCAATTTCGCAACAGTATACGATAAAGTAAAGAAAACGTGTATAATAATAAATATAACCAAAATTTAACTCTGACTTTTCATTTGCATTGTATTAATTAAATATACAATTCTATTTGATTTATATCGAACATTGCTATTCAAGTAGAGCTTGAATATTTCTATTTCCAATTTCGTAAAAGTATACGATAAAACAAAGAAAGTGTGTATAATATTAAGAGTAGTTGGAGTTTAATCGACGCTTTAACTCGATCAATTAGCTTGGAGGATGAATGAAAGGGATTCGGGGCGTTTTGTAAGTTATCAACGATCAGTGTTGGCCCATTGGAGTCGCTGGCTGATTCAGGGTGCTACGAAGTGCCCGGCGGGCACTCGGTCCATTATAGCTACTATCTTTCCGTGTCAATCTCTTAAGTAGCTAGAACGGGGCTAGGACCGCTTTACACCATCGCGATAACATCTCACACCGCATCCCTTCCACTTGAGTAAGACGCAACCTGGACGTCCTCAACCTTTTCACCAATCGAGATGACGCAGTCTGCCATTCGAACTAACACTTCACATGCTACTGTGTTCATCCAGATATTCTCAGCTACCGTTGATTCCTCGCTATTGAATTCAATTATCATTTCTAATTCTACTATAAATAAGAATTAAATCATTCTTAATATATAATATTCATTAAATTTACATAAATTTAAACATCCGAATTTATCAATCTATCAGCACTCATGTACAGAAAATCATTCTCTCTGTTGGATAATAACAGAGACATTTTCGCTACTAACAAAGTGTCAGCTGCCAATCACGAATTGCTAAGAATAAACAATTCTACAGGTAGGTTCATCGGATGGTCTAAAACAGCCACGAAATAAGTAGCTGGCCCGAAATAAAACTACCAAATTCGATAGAGTTTCGCAGAACGGGGGCCGAAATCTCCACAGAGATCGTAAGGCTGGGCTCGTACGCTAGTTAAAAAAGGCTGAGTGTCTGAAAAATTGAGCGACGGTATTTGCGTATCAGTGCCGGTCCGAGTGATTAGCGCAGCGCGCTTAATTAGCCGGGCTTCGAGCTTGCTCTTAATATATCCTCATTTAACAGACGTTCGTCTCTCTCTCTCTCTCTCTCTTCTCGAAAGAGAGTGAGAGAGAAAGCTACCGGCGCATTCTCTGCCGGCGGAGGCTGCTGCTGCGCGCTAAGCGGATTGATTTCGGCAAACTCGAGAATTAGCCGACAATAGCTCGACTGACGGCGGATTAATTGGAGCACGAGCGAGGAAGAAGAAAGGCAAGAGAGAGAGAGAGAGAGAGGACGCGCACGTTCTCCAGCGGCCGTTTAATAAACAAAGCGAGAAAGGCAACGGGCGATCAAGCGGCAATCAGGTGTCAAGATGGTTGCATAAATTCGATCTCGGCTACCGGCGACCCGGTAACTCAATATCATCGCTTGAAGAGAGAAAGAGAGAGAGGGCACATACTTTTTCTCTACGGTGACGAATGGCAAGGAAAGAGAATCAGGCCGTGTCCTGCCAATTCCTAGCCAATCATACCCCGATATAGCATGTACCGTGATAATATCTTCTCGTTTTACCACTGGTAAAAATATCTTGCGGAGAAAACTAGCGAACTATTAATCGTCGATGAGGAATACTCGGTGTGGATATTTGGCTCGGGTCAGAAGAAACTTTTTAGTGAGTTTTGGTGGTTCTCTTTTGCTCTCTCGATGGTTCTTAAGCATGGCTGTCGATTCGAAATCTAATTTCCCTGATCGGCGTGGGAGGACAGCGGGCCAAGTCTTGAGAGAAGAAAGAGAGAAAGAGAGAAGAAAGAGAGGCTTCGAAGGACAGCGGCGAAACGAGAGGAGGAAATAAGAGAAAGAAGATGAGAATGCCGTCACACAGAGGGCTTAGCTCGCCGACCAAAGAGGATTACAGAATTTGTCTTCTCGTGGACCGTCACTCCTGCCTCTGCTTCCATCTTTCCTTCTCCCCATCTTTTCTCCTTCTTCGCCTCTTCTTTCAGCCAGCTTTCTCTCCCACCGCTTTTTATCTCTCCCGGAACGAAACGCAATGGCCACTTTGCGCTCGCGCCACCAAGTTTCGACGGAAATTTCTCCACGTAAAAGCCACTGTCACCTGTCGGGCGCTCTTTAATCCGACGCACCTCTTCTTCTCCGATCGATCTTTCCTCCGCCCCCATACTATTTCCACCCGCTCCTGTTTTTCTTTTGCTCCGATGCTACGCTTTCGCAGGAATCACTCTTTTCAATTGTATCATCAGTTGTAGTTGATGTATCATTTAAAATTGTATGATTTACGAGAATATTTATGAGAATCTTAAAGATTGTTGATTATTTCTCTTTATTTTTTAATTGATCCTTGTAATGATCGATGTACTCGATAAAAATGTAAAATAACGGTAGCGTTTATTGTTCAAGTGTCAGGAATGAATGTGTTCCTTTCTACATCATATTCCACGGTTCAGAGACTTTGTATAAATCTATCTTAGATATAATTTAAAACAAAGATTCATCGAGGAATACCGAAAAAAAAATAAAAATCGTGAAAATGGTGTGTTAATTTTCTTGAGACGAAACTCTTGAGATGAAGATGACTGTCATCTGCGATTTCGGGAGTCATGAAACGGCAGAATATGTTAGTAGTCTTTTGCTCCAATGCTATGGTTCCGCAGTAATCACTCTTTTCAATTATATCATCAGTTGTAGTTGATGTATCATTTAAAATTGTATGATTTACGAGAATATTTATAAGAATCTCAAAGATTGTTGATTATTTCTCTTTATTTTTTAATTGATCCTTGTAATGATCGATGTACTCGATAAAAATGTAAAATAACGGTAGCGTTTATTGTTCAAGTGTCAGAAATGAAGTGTTCTTTTCTACATCATATTCCACGGTTCAGAGACTTTGTATAAATCTATCTTAGATATAATTTAAAACAAAGATTCATCGAGGAATACCGAAAAAAAAATAAAAATCGTGAAAATGGTGAGTTAATTTTCTTGAGACGAAACTCTTGAGATGAAGATGACTGTCATCTGCGATTTCGGGAGTCATGAAACGGCAGAATATGTTAGTAGTCTTTTGCTCCAATGCTATGGTTCCGCAGTAATCACTCTTTTCAATTGTATCATCAGTTGGAGTTGTGGTATCATTTAAAATTGTATGATTTACGAGAATATTTATAAGAATCTTAAAGATTGTTGATGATTTCTCTTGATTTTTTAATGATTGATGTACTCGATAAAAATGTAAAATAACGGTAGCGTTTATTGTTCAAGTGTCAGGGATGAAGTGTTCCTTTCTACATCATATTCCACGGTTCAAAGACGTCGTTGCTCTCCTTTTCGAGATCGCTCACGCGTACAATTAAGACAAGCCGACCCAATTAAGCCGCGATAACAGCATTAACTCTCGGGGCGCGCTAATCTTCGCATCGGTAGTTGGCAATTAACGGCGTGGTAAGCTCCGTCGACGCACACACTTAAACCTTTCTCCGTTCGTTCGAGCGAAGAGAAGGAGCGCTGTTACGGGCGCGTTGAAAAATAAAGCTGCTGAGCGATAAAAAGGGGTGAAGAAGATGGGAAGGGTCCCGTAAGAGGAGAGTAGGGCGAGTGCGAGAAAAAAGAGGCGTCCCTTGAAGGGTGTGCGAGAACATTGAGAGCCGAACGGACACCCTCGATAAAAGCAAGAGTATATACGCGACTTCCAATGAGAGAAAAGTGTAATCTGTAGATTGCTGTTTATAGGACAGAAGATTTCCTAATGGAAAATGTTTTTTTTTTTGGTGATTATTCGTAGTAAAAGCGAAGATATAAGGGAAAAAGTTCGTAGCAAAATATTGGTTTTAATAAAACTTCGAAATATTTTAACGGTTCTAATAAATTCTTTGTTCTTCAACGAGAGAAGATTTCTTAATGGAAAATGTTTCTTGTTGGTGATTATTTGTAGTTAAAGCGAAGGTACAAGAGAAAAAGTTCGTAGCAAAATATTGGTTTTAATGAGGCTTCGAAATATTTTAATGGTTCTAATAAATTCTTTGTTTTTCAACGAGAGAAGATTTCTTAATGGAAAATGTTTTTTTTTGGTGATTATTCGTATTAAAAGCGAAGATATAAGTGAAAATATCGTAGTAAAAGATTGGTTTAAATCGTCTTTCGAAATATTTTAAGGCTACTGATAAATTATTAGTTTCTCCACGAGAGAAGAGTGTAATTTGTGTCGCTGTTTAGAAGAGAGAAGATTTCCTAATGGAAATATTTTAAGGCTACTGATAAATTATTAGTTTCTCAACGAGAGAAGAGAGAAGATTTCCTACTAGAAAATATTTCTTTTCTCGGCGATTATTCGTATTAAAACCAAAGATACAAATAAAAAGTTCATAACAAAATAATCATTTAAATAACCTTTCGAAATATTTTAACACTACTAATAAATTCTTAGTTTCCCAACAAGAGAAGACTGTAATCTGTGTCGTTGTTTAGAGAAGAGAAGATTTGGTCGAGCATTCTCTCACTCGAGTAGCTCGCAATCCGCTCGGGTCTCCGGGACCGATTGCCCGGAGGAGTATCAAGTTCGTTGATTATTCGCGTACCGGTATCGAATTATTAGATTGTCAAAGCCCCAAGCTCTAGCGACGTTCCTTCTCTCTCTCTCTTCTAGAGAAGCAAACTGGCAACTCGCGGAATCCTTGTGTGCATGTGAATCCGTGTGAGTCCGCGCGCGCGCGCGCGCGCGGTCGCTAAGAGTGCTCGACGAAAGGCTCTTAAGCTGTCATCAAGTTCTTGCCGCGGGGATAAAGTTTCCTGCGCGAAACGGGTCAATGTACTCACTGTCGTCTCGCTGCCCATTAATCGAAATGATACTAGAGCATTACAAGTGACAATCATTGAATATCACAGTGACTGCTATCAATTTTATTATATAATTCAACATGTGATTCACGACGAACTGATTAACGATTGTCAGGGAATCTTAATCAAATTTAATTGCATCGTAAATTGTCCTAAAATCTGTTGGATCTATTCGACCTTAATTACAGGAGTTCGCACAATGTGCAATGCTAATACGACGATGTGTGTGTATGTGTGTGTGTGTTTGCTTTCTTTCGGAGCGACGATTATGTGCGGCGCTCTCATTATAATAGTAATCAAGGCGGCCGAGGCTTTCGTTATCGTTACTAGTTAATAATTTAATTGTCCGCTAGCGTGCGGCCTTTATTGGGATATCTGGGAAGCGGATCGCGCGCGAGCATAGCGCATACATGTATACGTAAAAGCGAGAGAGCGTGTCGCGCCGTTTTATAAACGAGCCGACGCCGACGCCGACGCCCCGGTCACCGCGTTCTTTCTCTCTCAGGCCGAAGCGAACCCGTGGAGAAATTGATTTTTGAGCCGGCTACCGACGGCTCTGCCTTTACTTCGACTTCTTTAGCATACTTTCCGAGAGGACCACCTCTGTCAGCCTCATGCAGATATTTTCATAAATGATTCCTCGACAGATTTTCATCCGCTCGATCGCCGCCGACGCTCTCCAAAGGACTTCAAACTGGCTTTGGATTCAGTGGACTTTGGAGGGGGGAGAAAAAAAAACAGTAGAATTCACTTGGAGAGCGAATACTACGCTAATGCTAATTTTTGGAAAGATTGACGATACTTTTACATAACTTTTATATATAATAAATTATTAGGGACAGACTCGTTTTGTTCATTGCGAATACTACGTTAATGCTCATTTTCTGAGAGATTGTACGATACTTTTACATAACTTTTACATATAATAAATTATTAGGGGTAGACTCGTTTTGTTCATTGCGAATACTACGTTAATACTCATTTTCTAAAAGACTGCCGATACTTTTACATAACTTTTATATAAATAAATTATCATGAACAGACTGGTTTCTTTCATTGCGAATACTACGTTAATGTTAATTTTCTAAAAGACTGTCGATACTTTTACATAACTTTTACATATAATAAATTATTGGGGACAGACTCGTTTTGTTCATTGCGAATACCACGTTAATGCTAATTTTTGGAAAGATTGTCGATACTTTTACATAACTTTTACATATAATAAATTGTTATGGACAGACTTTTTTTTTTCCATTGCCTGGCACACATTACAGCGTGTTTAAGCACTGCATTTAATCTTCGGGTGACTGAATTTCAATTTTAATTTATGCCCAGGTAGGAACGAGGCCGTCACGATATACCAGGCGCGCCTACAATAAAATGCACCATTGTACACAATGTACTAATAATTTAATTGTTCCACATCATGCAAGCCGGCTGGCAATCAGTCGGATCGGGTGGACGCGCTCGCACGAACCTGCAACTGGTTCGTGCTTCCAAAGTACAGGAATATATGTGAGAGACAATAAATTACGGGAACAAATGGAATTAATATTACAAGTGTTGAGAGTCAAATTTACGTTTCTTAATAACTACCAAATCGAAGTATTAAGAATTAAATATACGTTTCTTAACCCTTTAACTGCGCAATTAGTCTGATATTTCGCTACCCCCACGCACAAAACTTTTGGATTCAATTTCTTTTTTTTTAATCATTGTAAACATTGAAAAACATTGTAATGTGAAAGAAAATGTTTGTTATTATTAGAAAATATACGGATTTAAAATAATAATCAAAAATATTAAAATATTATAATTAGATATTTATTGTAGTACGTCTAATAATTTGTTACAAACTATTATACTGACTATTATGTATAAATATGTGTAGTATTGCTGAGCAAGATGTCACTGGCTTAATTTCACGGTTTGTTACAAACGTAAACGACCATTTATAAAGTTACAAGCAGCTGCAATTACCAGAAAAATATTTATGGTGCCAATCGCCAATAGACGATGCCAGCAGTTAAAGGGTTAATAACAACGAATATTAATAAAAATATCGAACTCTTGGTAATCAACAAAGAGAGAAATACAGGTTTAAAGATTCGATTACAAGTAGTATCACGAATTACCCAAGCGTCACTATTAATCGCGGTAATGACGTACCGATTGCTAATCACTGAGCAAATTACAGCAATACCGATGATCGGGGCATCGTTTCGACTTCCCTAGGCTGATCCAGCATTTACTACTCCAATTTCTCTGTCTCCGTTCAATCCGATTGGATCAACCCTTTCCGTCGATCTATCTGTTCTCTGTCTGTCTGTCGACGTGCCCCTCCAACTGGATGCCTCTCATTGCTCTCATCCTGACGTGTTTCAACGCTCTGTCTCTTCTCACCAGTTTCTCTGTGTTGCTTCTATCATCGAACGTGTTCCCTCCCTCTCTCTCTTTCTCTCTCTCTCTCGACTATCGATCACATGAATCGTTTTAGTATCGCAGTTCCCCGAGCAAAATAGCTCCTGCTTCCTCGTACATACCGCTCGGTATTCGATTGATCGACGACACCTGTGCGACCAATTACCACTCGTGAGCTTTGATCCAACGGTAATTCGGTTAAATCCCTGCGCCCCTCTCGGTGAATGCTCCTCCGATTTCCCCGCGCCTCACCTTTCCTGTTTATGCTCTTGGTGAGATGTTTAAGTGGAATCTATCGTTTTATGTGATAGGGTTAATTTTTATTGTAGATTTTGTAGGTTTAATATTGTTTGGAGTAATAATTCGAAGTTTCTATGAATTGGATTAAATGGTAGAGTTTTGAGATTTCTTGGTAATAGTTGGTGGTTTCATTAGTATTTGTTTAATGGCAGTAGTATGTTCGAGTTAGACGGTCTCTTAAAATATCAGTGGTCGTTTGACATTAGTGATAATATCAGAGACACGCGAGTATTCCCACTTCGACTACTCCTATCACACTTGATGTTCGAAGTCGATGATCGATAGAAAAAATTGACTATTAATTCAATATTATCTGATTTATCCATCGGCGATAGTAGGCACACTCGAAAAAGTAGTGATCGCCGGCAATAAGTGGGTATGGAATTACAGGTAATTGCCTGGTTGGCTTCTTCCCTTGGTTGTTCGGCGTTGGTACGCTTCGCTGCTCTGTCACGCGATCGGAATTACTCTCCGTTTAACAAAACCACTCTCTTTTTCCCTGTTCGATATTTCTCTCTCGTTCGTTGGTTCGAGAATTTTGCCTAGCGCTTTTAATTCTCGACCGTTATTTTACTATGAGCACCCTTGCAATCGTCGTTCATTTATTCTTCTTGATTTTTGTGTCCGTCGAAGGAAATGTTTGATCTTGTTTAAAGAAAAGAATCACCCGAATTGTATTTGATTTTTTACTTTTCAATGGTTTGTGATCGAAATCTAATACAGAGTATTTATTTACAAAGACATACTCACAAACGATTTCAATGATTTCGATATATATATCAAAACTTTCAATCCTTGTAACTCAAAAAAAAAAATTGAGTTAGCGAGCAACGGGTTTTTGCATTTGGATCGGCTCTTTGCGAACTATAGATACAGAAATTTTCGTGGAAAATTCGCGGAATGACCCATATGCTATATCATTTTCATATACATATTGGGCGAAAGTTATAGGAAAAAAGTTAGACAGACTTAGAGGCGGTTATAATATAAATAAATAAATATATAATAATATAAAATAAATAAAGAATATAAATCGTAATATAAACATAGCTGTAGTCTTGTGACATTATTCCAAATACTTATAAAGACCTAATACAGATGTAACACAGACTTGAAAACCAAATCTAACCAACATAGATTACGGCAAATATATAGAATTTCTTCTAATTTCATTGTTAGAGCGCCTTATTTGAAATGCTATCACAAAACCACTGTACTGTAGTATATCGATCTGTTGACAGCACGAAGACTGAGCCATACTGACAATGAGTCTGGGTTGGTTAGTTCTGAGTTTTAAGTCTGTGTCACATCTATATTAGGTCTCTACAGATATTGTGATCTCAAATGATAAATTATATAAAAAGGATAACCCGTGAGATGTATAATTGTCAGGAATAGTTAACCAAAAAAAAGAAAAATGTTGGTAATTATTTAGAAAGACGGCACATCACCGATTTTAATGCTTTTGATATATGTTATAGAGTGATTTCATTTGATCATTTTTATTTACATATATATATGAAGGAAACTTATAGAAACAAAGTTAGATACAGTTAAAGGCGGATCTTATATTTATAAGCCTGGCTTTTAAGCTTTACAGGTATTTGAAATGCTCTTACAAGACCACAGCTATATTTAAGTTAAGATTTATCTTGATTGTTCGACTATTATATAATCGATATATAAAATCCGCCTTTAAGTCTGTCTAACTTTTTTCCTATAACTTTCCCTCGCATATATATATGTATATAAAAATATTCAGAAGAGTGTACTCTGTAACATATATAAAAATCATTGAAATCGCTTGCGAGTATATCTTTGTAAATAAAAAGCGTAATATTTAATGAAGAAATTAATCATGAAAATGATGAAGTACGTCTTTCGCTAATCGCACGAGGCCAATTATTCCTTGCTAGGAGGTTGCAGGAAGTCTATGCAAGTCAGTTGATTTAATCAAGTGAAACTTGAGGGAGGTACCAGGCTTTCCAGAGCGCATGCACCATACATATATAGTGTGTTTAGCAGAGAGGCCGTCCGCGCGATAATGCCTTTTAATTACTTCGCGCACTGTCAGCAGCTGGCTGGCTGGTTGGTTGGTTGGCGCGTTGCGTTAAATTAATTAGTGACATACTCTCAGCGCAGTCAAACAGTTGCGAGGACTCTCGCGTTGCCTGGAAATCGGCAGGGTTAATTGGCCAAATTGCGATGAGGCCGAAAGGAAATTCAACCCTTCGGTAAGTCTCTTGCTTAAACTTCAACCATACCAATTTCGCTACTTAACATTTCACCATTTCAACTGGTCGTATTAATACTCCAACACACAGATGTATATAATTATCAGCAGTGGGGGAGGAAAAAAAACGAACCTGGCGAGAACCTTTTAAGCGGTTAATGTAAAAGGTATAATTCAGGAATTATAAGCTGCGGATAGGTCGAATTAGTCGAGGCAGATTTGCTCGGGTGAGCGATGCTCGACAGTGAGGATTTATCCTCGGCAAGTATGTAATTAATAACACATCTAATTGCGAGTACGAACGACAGTACCACCGCGCACGGATTAAATGCCGTGTCCAGCTTGAAAGAGAGAGAGAGAGAGAGAGAGAATCGTTCGTTCGCTGGTGCTTATTAAACGGGCGAGAGCGAGTGCGGAAGAAATTGAAACGGACGGCAGCAAGTCAAATGTCGATTACACGCGGTCCGTTCTATGCGAGAAGAATACTCTCGCATTAAAGCGAATCCGCGCTCGTTTCTCTTATTGCGCGCGTACCTTTTATCCGCGAGCGATCGAATTATAAAAGAATAATGAGACATACGTCGACGGTATCACCGAGTAGTACACGATTATCGTTCTACCGGCGTTTAACGACTTAAGCGGTATCAACTGATTTCGGAAACTCTTGACAATCGTCCTAGAAATTATTACACTTTTATTTAACAGTAAGATACAACAAATTTAATGGAAATTAATTAAACCATAGATTATAGAAACTTGATATAAATGTATAAAAAGGTAGTATAAAGAAGGTTTAAATAGCGCGATTCTAAGTGCGACTTCTCATTACGGAAGTATAGTATCGCCTAAGCATTGTTCGGTCTAATGAGTCAGTTGTCGATTAGCAATCATTAAGAGAGGAAGTACTTCAATCACTGTGAAATATTTTGAGAATTTATAAAACTAAAGAGAAATATATCTCTGTACTTTGTATAAATCTACCCGATTATTTTCCTTCTTACAATTATTATCACTAAGTACTAATTTAAAACAAAGATTCATCGAGGAAGAACGAAAAAGAAATAAATAAAAACGGCAGAATATGCTAGTAGTCTTTTGCTCCAATGCTATGATTCCGCAGTAATCACTCTTTTGAATTGTATCACCAATTGGAGTTGATGTATCATTTAAAATTGTATGATTTACGAGAATATCTATGAGAACCTTACAGATTGTTGATTATTTCTCTTTATTTTTTAATTGATCCTTTTAATGATCGATGTACTCGATAAAAATGTAAAATAACGGTAGCGCTTATTGTTCAAGTGTCAGGAATAAAGTGTTCCTTTCTACATCATATTCCACGGTTCAGAGACTTTGTATAAATCTATCTTAGATATAATTTAAAACAAAGATTCATCGAGGAATAACGAAAAAAAATAATTAAAAATCGTGAAAATGGTGAGTTAATTTTATTGAGACGAAACTCTTGAGATGAAGATGACTGTCATCTGCGATTTCGGGAGTCATGAAACGGCAGAATATGTTAGTAGTCTTTTGCTCCAATGCTATGATTCCGCAGTAATCACTCTTTTGAATTGTATCACCAATTGGAGTTGATGTATCATTTAAAATTGTATGATTTACGAGAATATCTATGAGAACCTTACAGATTGTTGATTATTTCTCTTTATTTTTTAATTGATCCTTTTAATGATCGATGTACTCGATAAAAATGTAAAATAACGGTAGCGCTTATTGTTCAAGTGTCAGGAATGAATGTGTTCCTTTCTACATCATATTCCACGCTTCAGAGACTTTGTACAAATCTATCTTAGATATAATTTAAAACAAAGATTCATCGAGGAAGAACGAAAAAAAAAATTAAAAATCGTGAAAATGGTGAGTTAATTTTATTGAGACGAAACTCTTGAGATGAAGATGACTGTCATCTGAGATTTCGGGAGTCATGAAACGGCAGAATATGTTAGTAGTGGCGATAGCGAAGGTGAGTATATAGCGAGAGAGGGGTGAAGAGGCAAGATGCGGTTAGGGAAGAAGGCGCATAAGGAAAAAGAGGCTGAAGAAGAAAGTAGATGGGGCAGACGCGATCCATTAGTAGGCACGTCAATTCAGCTTTTAAGAGGCGACTGACTTAAAGCCGCTTCCATCTATCTCTTCTTTTTTTTCTCTCTCTTTCTTTCTCCTGCACTACCGAACCACCGCGATCTCATCTTCTCTTTCTCTCTGCTCGCCTCCTTATTCTTCTCTTCCTACCATCATGTACTTATTAGCGGAGGCCGACCTCTCGCCTTTTATCTTTTCTTCGCCGGCGCGCGGGCGCGCGCGCGCGCGCGTACGGTATCATAATTAATGATAATTCGATTAGCGGGACAAGATTGGGCAGTCGGCTAAGCAGCCTCCGTTCTCTCTTTCTCTCTTTCTCTCTCCGCAATCTTGTTTCTCTCTCTCTTTTTTTCTTCATCCTACCGCAGCCACTATCTTTTTTTCCCACCCCTTTTTGCTCACACGTGTGTATTATGTTCGAAGGGTTTTCCCTGCCCCTTCGATTCTAATGGCGAACGGCTACAATTAAGTGGTAATTATCGATGCTTCCTAATGGAAAATCTTTTTTTGTCGAGAGCGAAGATATAAGTGAAAAAGTTGTCGCTTAAGATATCAGCTTGAATTATGTATTTTAATGGTATTGATAAATGATTAGTTTTGCCGATTTAAATTCGATCTTCTTTTTATGAATTTCATTCGAAGGAAGCGAAAGATCGAGCGAAACTGATTTGAATTTCAGTTTGCTGGGAATGTTTTAGATCGAGCGAACTTCATTAATTATTTCCTACGAAGCACACCTGCACGCGCGCCGGCTCTCACTTCCGATCCGTCGAAGTTCGAGCGACGCCAACTTCACCCCGGCGCACTTTTAATAGTAGCCTTGCCTCGGCTTTCTCGCCAACTATGAAATTAATAAGGCGTCTAGTATTACTCGCTTGAAAGTATGGCGGAAAGTGGGCGGCGGATTATCGAGCAGCATTATTAACCACGATTCTTACAACACCAGCGGCTTATATTAATTGCTTGGACAACAGGAAACAAGTTTATACTTGTCCGAGTTCTGTAATATCAATTAGGAAGCTTTAAAATTAACTGAATTAAAATAGATATATATATATATATATATTTTAATAAATTGGCGTGGCTTCGTTCGAGGCACTTGTTCTGGTAATATTGGCAAAAAAACTTTTAAAGAAATATATACGCGACGAATTGAGAACCTTCTGTTCGATATCAGTCAAAAATGATTAGTCATGAAAGTGGAGAATATTTGTGTATTGGAAGGAAAAAATTATAGAACAAGCCCATTAAATATATGATCGAAAATGTAAGATCTGTATTAAATTCACGCCAAGGTTTTTTTTATTGTTAGATCTTTTATTGCTTTCTGCAGCTGAAATATTTTTGAATGAAAACTTGGCTTTTCGTTTTCTCATCTTTGGTATATTTTTTTATAGGTTATTATGTCTTAGGATGTGAACGAAAATTACTTGGCGATGTTTTTTACATTTTTTAATAATACAAAGGAAAAATAAAAACTGCCACTGATAGTCAAAATCTGCCATATCAAATTTAATGAAATATCAGAATCTTTCCAAGTTTATCAATAATCAGGATTTAGACGAATATCCAATTACAATCGTCCGAATACGATTGGAAGGCTCATTCACAGCAAGATTACACAGGCTTAATATCAGTTTGGGGGATGATTCGAGAGAGGGTTGCAAACAGTAGCAAAGACATCCGCTGGTAATATCCGCAGGCCACAGATCGATGTCGAGGCTGGCGGTGGGCAATAATCGTCGAAAGTAAATCGGGGTAAGCGCCGTCGCTAATTTATGTCACTCGGGCTAATTTATGTCACACTACGCCGGCCCCTCTCTTACTCCAATTCAAACTAGATCGAATCCGCAAGGAGGTTGCTGTTGAATATGAAAATAATGAGATCCGATTGAAATTTATACATAATCGTCATCAATAATTGCACCTTTCTTGAAAATTTCAACATTTGTTTGTATAGTTTTTGAGTAATCAATGTTCAAAAATCGACTATCCATGATTATTTTGATCTTATGCTATAGAAATATAGCAGATAATTCTGCTATCTAGCAATGACTATTGATTAAGTCATTGCAGCGCTCTTCAAAATTTCAAAGTTTGTTTGTATAGTTTTTGAGTAATCAATGTTCAAAAATCGACTATCCATGATTATTTTGATCTTATGCTATAGAAATATAGCAGATAATTCTGCTATCTAGCAATGACTATTGATGAAGTCATTGAAGCTCTCTTCAAAATTTCAAAATTTGTTTGTATAGTTTTTGAGTAATCAATGTTCAAAAATCGACTATCCATGATTATTTTGATCTTATGCTATAGAAATATAGCAGATAATTCTGCTATCTAGCAATGACTATTGATGAAGTCATTGAAGCTCTCTTCAAAATTTCAAAATTTGTTTCTATAGTTTTCGAGTAATCAATGTCCAAAGATCGACAACAACAAAGATGTCCCTTTATCACTTACAAACATATGATACAATATTAACACGTGAATAAAAAACGTTTCATATGATAAACGAGAGATATGCAAACAATCAGCAAACGTCAAAAGAGAAATGATTTTACTTGTACAAATAACACGACATAGAACATAAAAATAAATCTAACAAGAATTCTTCCAATGCAAAAATTGCTTGTATCATATTTTAAAAAAGCCTGACAATATATGTGAGAATCAAATGACAGCATTTGCCTATCTTAATTCGTGTGCAACATACGTGCGATAGACGAGCTATCTTTTTGCCGAGGGCGACGTCGATAAAGGCAGCGCCCGTACGAAATTGTTTTGTCGATTGCGACGACCACCCTTCCGACGAAAGTGTTGCGTCGATAACGCGAGGGTGCTCTCTCTCTCTCTCTCTCTCTCGCTCGCTCGCGCGTGTATGTGTGTATGTGGCACATTGTACAGTCTAGTGTCAGGTTGAGCATACACGGATGACTGCACACAGACACGAAGAGAACGTGACATTATAAACGACAAGCGGCGCGGCCGGGCTAGTTTCGCGGACAACGATGGGACCACTCTCGAAATTGGAATTATTGGACGACCGCTTAGTCACTCCGGCTGTCTATGTTGTCCTAAGTCAGTTACCCACTGTCTCATAGACTCTACGAATCACTGTATAAATAACATCTTCCCACATGGACTGTTAAACCTGGCAACGTCGAGATTAACTGTGAAATACTATCTTCATTACCGAATTATTTCTGTAATAATGACGAATATGATTGGGCGAGAGTTTTGTGTAGTTTTGAGAATCGAATTACGAGATGTCGATAATTTATTCTTGCCGTATTACGAGGGATAATTATAATAGAGGAATTAATCGTATCCAAGTTTATCTGAACTTGATGCTTTTTCACTATTATTATTATCTTTGATAATATCGGATGGTTATTTTCATCTCACTGATTTTCATCTCACTGATTAACTGAGAAATACTATCTTCATTACTGAATTATTTCTGTAATAACGACGAATATGATTGGTCGACAGATTTGTGTAGTTTTAACAATTAAGTTACGAGATGTCGATGATTTATTCCTGGTCTATTACGACGGATAATTATAATAGAGGAATTAATCGTATCCAAGTTTATCTGAACTTGATGCTTTTTCAGTATTATTATTATCTTTAATAATATCAGATGGCTATTTTCATCTCACTGATTAACTGCAAATACTATATTCGTTGCTGAATTATTTCTGTAATAACGACGAATATGATTGGTCGACAGATTTGTGCAGTTTTAACAATTAAGTTACGAGATGTCGATGATTTATTCCCGGTCTATTACGACGGATAATTATAATAGAGGAATTAATCGTATCCAAGTTTATCTGAACTTGATACTTTTCCAGTATTAATATTATCTTTAATAATATCGTCTAATTATTTTCATCTCACGCTCCAGAAATATACCAGATAATTCTACCACTGGACGTTCTCTCACTCCGACGTACAATTCAACAATCATATATCTCCAACTAATATCATAAATAATATTAAAGATTATTTTAGTCTCACCCATCTTACAAAAATACACAAGAGGAATGAAAAAAAAAAAAAAAATAAACCCCCCAAAAAAATACTGAATTCTCGATCATAAGTAAAAGCTTCATCAGTCGCAACACACTGTTCCGCTACTCGAAGCTTTTTTCCACTCGGACATATATCGTCAATTAATCATACCTGGCGTATCAATCTCCGTCAGTCTCGTGGGACGCGCGATGCAAGGTAAAGAGTGCTTCGCTGCGATATAATGCAGAGCGTTATTAGACAATTCCCGGCAGTGCTCGGTTTCACGTCGGATCCCGAGGACAAATTAGCAGCGGTGGCAGGTGAGAGAGAATGTGTATTAGTGTGCGAAGGCTCGCTCGCGCGCGCGCGTATAAGGTGTGTGTGTGTGTGGGTGTTAGCAAGTAGGTAGTCACAGCTTGTGTGTGCTCGCCGCC
The DNA here is from genome assembly GCA_964023945.1 of Ectemnius cavifrons. NCBI lineage: Eukaryota > Metazoa > Arthropoda > Insecta > Hymenoptera > Crabronidae > Ectemnius > Ectemnius cavifrons. The sequence continues at coordinate 4,650,750 of OZ030385.1, read as the reverse complement.
CGGCACAAACTGGCGTGCTGCCGTGCCACGAGCCGAGCAGATCGCGCGATACTAACGATTTTCCAATTATACGCTAACATTACCGGCGGCCAAGCATCCGCCAAGCGCGCGTGCACGTCGCTTCGCTAGCAAGAATGACACACCAACACACCACGAAATTCCACACGATATTAAAATTCACTCGCAAGCGAGATTTACCGGAACGACGATGTCTATCTGAGCGATTAGCGCGCCATTGATTTCTTGTTTTTGAGGTCAGCAATAGCGAGCCTCGATCGACTAGCATTTGGAAACCTACAACTTTTTGATCTTCCTAAGATTTCAGTTTTCATTCATTCAAAAGCTTTATGTGATAAGTCTGTGTTTAATTCTCTATAATTTAAAATAGAACTAAAATATTATGTTACTTCAACCGAGAATAATGAAAAATCCTCAAAATCCAAGTGTCCATTTAAACAAGTACATCGAGTGTGGAAGATAACGCGATGCTGGGCGAAACACAGAGTCAAAGTGTGCAATTAGCCTTTAATTCGATTTCAGGGAGAGCGCGAGCGGGAAAGAGGCCGGCGGCGGTAAATATTAGAAATTAGGAGGGCGGCGAGCGAACCGCCAATTGCAAATTAACATTCAGCATGATGCGCTACCCCTTCCTCTCCTATGTGTGCACAATTAAATCAAAGGCCCGATTAGACCGGCCAGGATAATGACGAATAAACCGGCGCCGTGGGAGAGCCGAATAGTATATACGTGCTGCTGCTGCTGCTGCTGCTGCTGCTGCTGTTCCTGGTTGCTGGTTCTGCCCCTGCGTGAGCGTTGTGCGGTGTTCACTGTTAAGCCTGGTAATTGGATGAAATGATTGATCGAAGCTGCTTTGTTAATAAGTCTCTGAGGGTAACTCGAGCCGTTTTGGGATTCGGGAGCGATCTTATTCCTAGCCTCGAACGAAAAGGTTCCAGCAGCCTATACAAAACAACTTCCCTTCCACCGTCGGCTAGCATTCGACACTCGAGACAAGCTAATTTTTCAAACGTCAATTAATATCTTGTGTACCAATTAAAAATCTTGAGTATTAATTATAATATAGAAGTAATATAAAAAATAGTTGATTTCATTATATTTGATTATTACCAGTGTTCTCTTGAGTGTCTCGGCTGGAGTCTTCCATCTCTTGATGACTTCTTTTATTACTGGCCAATCCTAGAATAGCGTCGATGCTGTGTCTGGGTGTGCTGCTAGCTGGTTTTGGCAGGACGATGTCCTGTGTGTTTTGGGCTGCTGTGTCCACAAGTTGCTGCGAATCCATCGTTGCAGATCCACGTATCCACCCTCGGACTCTCTCTCTCTCTCTCTTTCTTTCTTTCTGGTTTTCTCGTTTTCTCTTTCTCTCTTCTTGCACAGTAAATGCAGACGTCAATAGAGTTTGTTTTTCTTTGCGTAAATGCCACTAGAAACCGACTGTCATCGCGCGAGAGGATGCGACGGTACACGTGTGCCTAATTAGCGATAGCATCTCACTCAACCATTCATTGTCTCTCTCTTTTTTCCCCTCTACTTCTCACTTGTCTCTTCTTCTCTTTCACGATTCTAGTCCATACGACTTAATCACTGATTCTTCCAATCAATTTTTTCTCCCATTAACAATTCTCAAGAATCAATGTCCTCCTCGAATGTCGCATTCTCTTAACGTATCACTTTCCACCGAGTCTATCAGCATCTTTCCTTCACCGCACAAATTCCCTCTACCATACGAACGAAAAATTAATAACGACACTTCCCAATCAGTGATTACTCTTCTACCAATCACGAGACACTCCAATATGACCTTACAAAAGCCTATCCAAATTAGACCTCATCCAAGTCGTTCGTACACCTCGCGGCAAAATTGTGCCGAGCAGATAAACGCGTAAATAAAAACTATCCTCAAAAAATCGAGGATGAACAATAATACATATATATATATATATATAAATATATATATATATCTCGCAAGTTCGAGTCCTGGCGAAGCACTGGTCGTTTCGCTCAGGTTCCGAGCTGTTTTCTTAATGCTGTTCGCGTGTGTTCTCTGCGTTGCGGCGGCAGCGGCGACGACGGCGGCGGCGGCGTCGGCGGCGGTGGTCGTAAGGTCGGCGGCTGTTCTTGAGCGTGCGTGGTGCCAGCGAGGACTAGTCGTCGCAGGAGAGCCGGTCTATCGGGGTGGCCTTTGTCGCAGCTGCACACAAGCGCACCGTTTCACTGCTATCGTGAGAGAGAGAGACGGAAACAGAGAGTAAGAGAGAGAGAGTGGAAGGTTGGTAGCATCAGAAAGAGGTTGGTCCAAGAGTAAGCAGTTCAAGGCGTGGCTTGTTCGAACGAATCAGCTCTACCCTTCACTTTCCCTCCAGCCAATCCACGTTTCGAACCTCGAACATGGCGAGTCCAGGGGTGCTCAACCCCCGCGGGGTAGTTGCAACCCCCTTCCGTCGATGAGGGTCGAGGTGGGGTTAATTCGGTGGGGTGGATGCTTTCGGACGCGGCTCCCGTGACAGCGTGCGCCCCTACCAACCCCTACGAGCAACCTTCCACCCTTGTGTTAGTCTTAGCTCGTATGTATACACGCGAGGGAGAACCTTCCTTCTACGGTGGGGGGGGGTGCGCGCATCAACGAGAGGGGTGGTTTTCGGCGCACACGGATCAGAGGAGAAAACGTCCGTCACACATGCACGCGACACCGACGGCGGCGCGGCTTGATTCTTGCGGCGGATTCTGGCATCCCCTGTAATTGCCAGAAATGAGGCGAAGCTTACCGCTTGCGCCAAACATCCCCCCTCCGCCGCCCCTGCGAGCTTCTGGAACCTCGACGCGACCGACCTCAAACCTCTGCGACGCCCAACATACAACTACCACCCCCCCCTCCTTTCTTGTATATGTATATGTTTATTCGTTATTCGCGAGGAGGTAGTGAAAAATGGTAAGGTGAGAAAGATGATGGATTTATTGGGAAGAGAGATTTGTGTTTTTTTTTTAATATTCACTGTTGTGTATTAGGTTATTGTTGGAGGATTGTTTTATGGGATTTTAGTGTTGGTATAATATGTGGATAAAGAATTGTTGTTTATCGAAGATGATTAATTTGGATTCGTGCTAGTTTTACCATTGAAAGATATATATCTAAGAGAAGAGAACGAAGGAAGCGTTAGATTTTTATCTATTTCCTCTTATTGGATCGAATCAGCTTCTTCTACACTAGGTAAGAAGGAATTTTTCTCCTCCTCACCCCTGGAATTACGCGTCCGGTAGAAATTGTTTCTTTTGGTTGGGCCGTGAGTAGCGGGGGCGACAAAACAAATCGGAGTTTCCCGTTCCCGGGGTGGATCGACTCGATCGACGTGTGTTACCATTTGGCGTTTTCACCCTGAGGGGAAGTGCACGCCCACAAAACCGCCGCTCTCGACAAAAGATATCCGCCTGTGCGGCCAAGTACAGTAGCCGTTCCGCTTAAAATCGATCCAACTAAATCGAGGTAAATTACACGTTGCGCGCTCTCGTTTCTAGGATTGAAGGACCTCGCAACGAGGACGCACCAAACCGGCCATTATGACCGCTACATTTTGCGACATCCTAAACTTGCACATGTGTCGAGACACGTGGTATCAAATTTCCTAGTTGACAATGAGTGATTATGTTAGTTAACAAGTTCCATGCTGCAAACAACTTCGTTTGTAATAAACTCTATGATATCTAGGAAAGTGATGGTTCTCTTGTTACCAACACTATTATTGTATTGCATGGGTAATCCTTGAATACTGTGACTTTTTTAATATATCATATAACCCATGAAATATTCAGAAATCTGAAAATAATTCTGAAAATATTTTAATGAGTTTTTTAATTATTACAAATACTATCCTGTCAACAGTCTACCTCGTTTGCAATAAACTCTATGATAGATATATCTAGCAATAATTATCTTGCAAATTATCTTGCAATAAACTCTATGATACAACACTATTGTATTGCATGGGTAATCCTTGAATACTGTGGCTTTTTTCAATCTATCACATAACTCATGAAATATTCAGAAGTTTGAAAATAATTCTGAAAATATTTTAATGAGTTGTTTAATTATTACAAATACTATCCTGTCAACAGTCTACCACGTTTGCAATAAACTCTTCTCTTGTTACCAACACTATTATTGTATTGCATGGGTAATCCTTAAATACTGTGGCTTTTTAATGTATTACATAACTCATGAAATATTCAGAAGTGTGAAAATAATTCTGAAAATATTTAATCAGTTGTTTAATTATTACAAATACTATCCTGACAACAGTCTACCTCGTTTGCAATAAACTCTATGATATCTACGAAAGTGATGGTTCTCTTGTTACCAACACTATTATTGTATTGCATGGGTAATCCTTAAATACTGTGGCTTTTTAATGTATCACATAACTCATGAAATATTCAGAAGTTTGAAAATAATTCTACAAACATTCTAGAGCAGTTACATTATGATACGATTTTTTAATTATTATAAATACTATCCTGTCAATATTCCACTACAGTTTCCGTTAATAATCGAGGACCATCGAGGCTTTCATTCGAGGCCAGACAAGAAATCTAATAGGAAGTACCACAAAACGGCCTTGCCAAATTAACCAGCGGCGTTTTTTTCACTGTTCCATTCGAAGCCGATGTATATGCGTGTGTATGTATGTGTGTGTGTGCCACAGTGGACTAATCACTTCGAGGTTGGCTCTCGCGGGTTTTTTAATTTGAAAGGGTTGTCACAGAGCTGTGTACAAAATAGGGCTCCGTCGATCTGATTCCCAATGCGGCAGCAATAACCCCTGGCAAATCCGGCATTTCGAAGGAAAGCGAACTCTCCATCATTTCCCACGTGTCCAACTTGTACCAGATTGCACTTACACGCGTGTTAACAATCGTTACTCCACCATTTTCCACATTGCAATCTCACGGACGAATCTGGCTCGTGCGATCGACGCTTTAGCAGTGAGAAGAGGTAGAGAAAAGGGGGAAGCGAAGTTGAAGGGAAAAGGCTTTTAAGTCGTCGAGTAGAAATCAGATCAGAAGTTGCATTTAACCGGATCCCACTTACCGCGATAAATATCTGCTTTCTCAGGAAGGATCGTCCGCTGCCTAAGTTAGATAGCCGACAGTTTATTTCGTACCGTTCACCACCGGCCTGTTTCTTTGCCCTCTCGGCTCACCACTTAGCTCCAGTTTTAGCTAATTTCCCGGGCGCCGATCGCTACCCAGGATCACTTGGGAGATGGCCCGAGTGATGGTGATGGTAACAGATTGCTCGCTCCTTCGAAAAACTCAGGTAGCAGCTTCGCTTAAACTTTTTAACCTGTTTTGACGTATTTGGAGCAGCTGCGAATATTGATGGATAAATAAGATGTAATTCACAAAACAAGAAATGGTAACTTTTCCTTTTTCTAGATTGTACTTGAATTTGATATTTTAATTATAGAAAATTGTATTAGTAAATGATGAATAGAATTTATTATTGTCCGATGTATGTTTTAAATTTCATTTGATTGGTGAAGAAAGGTATGAGAATCTAATAAAGAGAACGCGTCCCGTTCAAGATTCAATAAGGAACGAACGGTATCCTTGAAATTGGCCAAAAGCGCGCGTGCACTGTGTCGAAATTTCCCTGTGAAAGGCCGACGGTCCAGCATCGTCATTGTGAAGGATCCATCGATGTTAAGATGCACGCGATTGGATCCGATGGTCGTTTTCAACAATGGCGCGTGTGTCCAGACCGTCGAAAGGAGCAACGCGCGTCCGAAGAATGGTTCAGGAAACTGTTTGCAAATCTGGCCGATTCTTCCGATGAGAATCAAAAAGGAGAGGGAATCGGCTTCCATTCACGATCACCGATCATCCTCGACAAGACGCAGCTGCGCGTACCTTGCCGATCACCGAGATAAGTCTAATTTCGTTCGGGCGGACGCATTGAGGCCGTTTTACCATCGAAATCCGCTCCAATTTTCCTCTCCCCGTCTTCTTCTACCCTCTCCGAATGAAGCTACTTTCGGTTAGTAAGTAGTTCACGGCGAGGTGCGAAGCCCTTCTCTGGCCAATGAAAAGCTTTTGCGGACTACTCTCTCGCTTTGCCAACTAGCAACAACGATCTTTCTCTTTCTTCAACGACACTGTCAGAAGAAAAGCTTGTTTGGCCCACAGTAGCAGCGGGTGGCGGCTCGTCTCAATCGCATTCTCCCGGATTTCACGACAGGTCTCGGGAAACACTCAGCGGGTCGTCTGCCAATGAGAGAGAAACCCTCAACTGGGATCTTCAGATTTCTAGAGCGCTTAATCCGTTGTGTACTATGTACAGAAACTGGTATAAAGAAAAGTAGAACTCTCTCGAGTGATCATCACTGCATTACTGCGTAGACTCGGTAGTTCGTAAACCATCAAAGATATATCTGTAAACATACTGTTTAATAGGTTGAGTTAGATTTAAGGTTAGTGTCCAATTAAACAAAGAATTCATAAAGTGACGTGAAATTAAATAATCAATCAAAATAGAATTCTCTGAAGTGATCATCACTGTATTACTGCGTAGACTTGGTAGTTCGTAAACCATCAAAAATATATCTGTAAACATACTGTTTAATAGGTTAAGTTAGATTTAAGGTTAGTGTCCAATTAAACAAAGAATTCATAAAGTCACGTGAAATTAAATAATCAATCAAAATAGAATTCTCTGAAGTGATCATCACTGTATTACTGCGTAGACTTGGTAGTTCGTAAACCATCAAAAATATATCTGTAAACATACTGTTTAATAGGTTGAGTTAGATTTAAGGTTAGTGTCCAATTAAACAAAGAATTCATAAAAGGACGTGAAATTAAATAATCAATCAAAGTAGAGCTCTGTGGAATGATAATCGATGCGTTACTGCGTAGACTCGGTAATTCGTAAACCATCAAAAATATATCTGTAAACATACTGTTTAATAGGTTAAGTTAGATTTAAGGTTAGTGTCCAATTAAACAGAGAATTAATAAAGGGACGTGAAATTAAATAATCAATCAAAGTAGAACTCTCTCGAGTGATCATCACTGCGTTACTGCGTAGACTCGGTGATTCGTAAACCATCTAAAATTTGTGACTACACATACTGTTTAATAGGTTAAGGTAGATTTAAGGTTAGTGTCCAATTAGACAAAGAATGCACAAAAGGACGTGAAATGAAATAATCAATCAAAATAGAACTCTCATGCATTAATAACTGAAACACCACCAAATTCATTTACCACAAAGAAGATCTTTATTATTCGATACGTTTTCAATCCAAGTACAGTTATCGATTCCTCCCAACCAACTAAAGTGCTACTTTCACCCCGAAGTGGCACTCTCGCGCCTCCTCTCCTCCACCTCTTCCTCCGCACTTTTTCCTCTGGCAACAAATTACGTAATCACCGGTTAAAGTAATTCCAGCTCTAAAGAAGGAGGTTTGAGAACCGCTGAGTCTGGGAGTACCAGTGAGTAAATTACCTCTGCGGGCCACAGGACAAAATCGTCGTCTCCTCGTTCCTCGGCGGAAGAGTGCGCGTAGCTTTCAAGGTTGTTTTCGTCTCTCTCTCTCTTTCTAGTTTGTGATCTTTGTCGCACGTGGTTCTCGCGTGCTTCCATTACTCTAGCGGCATCGAGGTATCTCGCTCTGATTACTCGCTAACGCAGAACTACATCTCGTTTCCCTCCGAGTTCCTCTTGCTTCCTCTGCTTCTCACCGCTCCCCACTCTCTGTCTCTCCCTATCCCTCTTTCTCTTTCTCTTGTCGCAAGCTCGCAGCTTGCGAAGCTTCTCCGTCCACGGTACTACGGGTTAATTAACTCTGTATACACTGCAGTCAACTCCTACCGTTGTCTTGCTCCCGCCAATTGAAGCTCGTCGGGGCGCTGGAAGCTTGAAGCCGCCGCCGCCGCCGCCGGCGGCGGAGCTTGCAGCGCCCCGACGACCAAGCGGACATAGGACACACACGACAGAGGTATCCCGGTTTAATTCTCGCGGCATGATTTCATCAAGTCCAAACCATCTCTGCGTTGGACGCTGTAGAACGCTTCTTCGAGTAGTAGCATTGTTACTCGCTCACTCACTCTCTGTCTCTGTTTCTCTCTCTCTCTCTCGGTTGTTCGCTTTCTGCAGTAGAGAGGAACGCCGATTGCCCGTCGTCAATTTAGGATAGCCATGTTTGCCGAGGAGTTACTGCGCCAACCTAATTAACGGCGCTCGAGCACACCGGGGAACTATGATTGTCCCTATCATTGGCAGAACTCGGTTTAGTTACTCCATGAGACTCCTCGGTTATAGTTGATTTATGATAGCGATGATTAATACAGCTATTAGTTAGAAATTTGTTTGAAGTTTTAATGGAGGTTATTAGTTTAAAAATAACATTGGGTAAGTATACTTTTGAAAGGTCTTTATCATTGGTAGAATTCGGTTTAGTTACACGATGAGACTCCTCGGTTATAGTTGATTTATGATAGCGATGATAAATGTTAGAGATTTGTTTGAACTTTTAATGGTGGTTATTAGTTTAAAAATAACATTGCGTAAGTATACTTTTGAAACGTCCCTATTATTGGTAGAATTCGGTTTAGTTACTCGATGAGACTCCTCGGTTATAGTTGATTTATGATAGCGATGATTAATACAGCTATTAGTTAGAAATTTGTTGGAATTGTTATTGGAGGTTATTAGTTTAAAAATAACATTGCGTAAGTATACTTTTGAAAGGTCTCTATCATTGGTAGAATTCGGTTTAGTTATTCAATGAGACTCCTCGGTTATAGTTGATTTATGATAGCGATGATAAATGTTAGAGATTTGTTTGAACTTTTAATGGTGGTTATTAGTTTAAAAATAACATTGCGTAAGTATACTTTGGAAACGTCCCTATTATTGGTAGAATTCGGTTTAGTTACTCGATGAGACTCCTCGGTTATAGTTGATTTATGATAGCGATGATTAATACAGCTATTAGTTAGAAATTTGTTGGAATTTTTATTGGAGGTTATTAGTTTAAAAATAACATTGCATAAGTATACTTTTGAAAGGTTTTTATCATTGGTAGAATTCGGTTTAGTTACTTGATGAGACTCCTCGGTTATAGTTGATTTATGATAGCGATAATTAATACAGCTATTAGTTAGAAATTTGTTTGAAGTTTTAATGGAGGTTATTAGTTTAAACATAACATTGCGTAAGTATACTTTGGAAACGTCCCTATTATTGGTAGAATTCACTTTAGTTACTCGATGAGACTCTTCGGTTATAGTTGATTTATGATAGCGATGATGAATACAACTATATCAATAGTTATAAATTCGTTTGAACTTTTAACGGATATTATCAGTTTAAAAGTAACATCCCGCAAATATACCTTGGAAACGTACAATAAATTCTCGAAGACTAAAGTTGCCAGACAATTGCAATGCATTACAATGTAACCTGGTAAAAGTAGGGGTCGCGCGCGCGTGTGGAAAAATCTGAAAGCTCAAGGGAGGAACAACGAGGCTCGGATATACGCAATCGTTGCGTCGATTCTTCGGAATGGTGACGGCGGCGGCGGTGGCGGCGGCGTCCGGGGTCGAGCGCGAAAAAGCTGAAATCTCTTCGACGCTTGCGTTGTCGCCCCCGTTTTATCGCTACGAAGGGAAAAATCGAGTGCGAGCGAGACCAACAGAGAACAGAAACGAACGTTTAAAAGAGAAAGAGAGGGTGAGAGAGAGAGAGAAAAAGAGCGAGGTTCGTAGTGGGAGAGACAGCGATTTGGCGTGTACAAAAAGCACAAAATTAAATTTCAGTCCCCTCGTGCACGCAATATACGAAGCCGGGGGTGTATGACTGGCGAGGGTTGGAACACTGCTGCCTCCTCTCCAATGGCGTTTAGCGGCACGTTAACTATCATTCGGTCTCGCCCTGGGGCCAATTCGCTAACCCGTGTTTACCAATGCCCAGGGCGCTGTTAAATAAACGACGGGGACGAGTCCCCGTCGAGGCTCGGACAGTCGTACCAGCGATTAAAAGCGTATCCGAGAAGCGACCGCTTGCCGAAGGATCACGCCGTTCCGCCACCATTTCCATCCCCCCAAACCACTCAGATTTTAGAGTACTCGCTTTATACCATTATCCTTTATTTCCATCGAGTATATCACACTCCAATCAATATTTAATATAAATTCTTATTTAATAATTTTGTAGAATTAAAATATCTCGAAATAACAGACATTTTATGGTACACCTTTTTTGTTTTTGTTTTTTTTACAATTAGAGTATTTAAAGTAAGATGAATTATTGAGAAGTTGGTACGAATTTAAAGAGTTTCGTTAGAGGGTGGGATTCGCAAGGGGATTGAAAATTGAAGATCGATTAGATTAAAGCTTTATCAGGAAAGATCAGCACAGTGCAGATGTAGCGAGTGTTTCCCGCTGAGTGCATATGTGCAAGATGGGCGAGCCGAGAAATGCGCGAGGCGTGTGCTCTTCAAGTTGCGACGTATTTATCTCTGTTGGATACCTTTGTAGCTGATGTTCGAGTACCCTTTCGAGCCATGTGTTCCCTTTTTTTTTTTTTACCAAGCATCCTTCCTCTCCTCGGCCCTATTTCCTACTACTGCCATCAGTTACATCAGTTGTAATCCATGCTTAAAATAATCGCCGCCAGGATTACTCGCCGTTACAGCAACCCCATCGTACAAGGACTCAAGAGAATCCTGTTTCACGATCGTAATCTCGTAATTCCATTGGCAGGAGAAAAGAGAAGTGATTCGTAAAGTGGATGTAAATGAAAGTAAAACTTGATCGATATTAATCCAACAAATAATTAATCCAACTTCCAACATCTACTTTCATTGGGGAAATCAACTGCTCTTGGATTAGTCCATCTCTTTTTTTCCCTTTTCTCGGAATTTCCCACTTGTATACATGTATATATATATATATGTGTGTGTGTGTAGTTGATTTATCCGGAGAAAACCTGGCCACTCAACAAAGGATGTGATTCGACCGGGTGCGCGGGGCACTCGTCAATTTTCCAATCGTACTTCTTTTCCCTCTTCCTCCTTCTTTCCGGCCTTCCCTAAGCTTACAACATGCTTCTTCCTTGGAGTTCACGCCGCACACACATACACACACACACACAGGTCTATGCTTTATAAATCCGATGTTCGACGGCGTTGTGCGGCGGAATTCGGTGTGTGGCTGTTGGGCCAGCGAGAGCCAAGTCAAGGGATGACAAAGGGGGTGGTTCGCGAGGGGGTGGCAAGCATCGAAAAAGAGAGAGAGAGAGAGAGAGAGGAGAGCATTGCTCTCGCGAGGAAGTTCGGCGAGCGCGCGCGGGTTGCGCCAGCCATGTTTGCGGGTTTATAAATTGGGTTCGGCGCTGGGGATTTTTCTATTAGGACAAAATTGGTTCTTTCAACCGCCACCAGAGCGGTTGGCCCTACCACCCTCTTCCTCTTCCATCCAACCCCGCTCACCGCGTGCCGTCGTCGCCATCCCTGTGCTCTCCGATACCAGGGGACCCGCAACCTCACCCGACCCGTCGATCCTCTCTCCGCAACAAGCCCCTCTTCAGCCTCTTTTCCTCTTTCGTTCGTTCTCTCTTTCTCGTTCAAGTGAGTGCGCGAGAGAAGGAAAGAGAGAGAAAGAGAGAAAGAGAGAGTACGATGGGGTGATTTGCCAGGGGCTGATGTGCCCCGGGAAGAGCGGGGCGGTCGCGGCGCGGGTTCTGCCGGCAGCGGAGGGGATGTTCGTGGCAGCTCTCAAAAGTCGATATTTCCGTCACCGGTGTTATCGGTGTTTCCTACATTCTGTACGTCCAGCGTCACCGTCAACGAGGTTACCGATCAAAGTGCTGCCGCCACCACCACCACCATCACCACCACCACCACCACCACCAATGCCGCCCCCTCTGTCTTTCTCTCTTTCTCTCTCTCTTTCTCTCTCTCTCTCTTGTTGAATTCCGTAACGTAGCATCCTTCTTTCGCATTATCCTCTTATTGTTATCTAATGGCACGTACTCGGGCACTTACGACGCCGAGGCATGCCGGGGACGTGCATCCAATCTCCTTCCGATCGTCCAATCTTCCTCAAATGAAATGGAGCACTTGCATCTGACAATACCGCTTGGAATTCTTTCGTTCACCTGTGTCTCTATGTGTGTCTGTGTTTTTCGTCGTTATATAATCGGAGAGTGGACACTCGTTAAAAGAGAAAGAGAAAGAGAGAGAGAGAGATTGCGAATCTCGTGTCAGGTATAATTAAGTCGAATCAAGTACGTCAGGATTTGATTTCACCACACTAATCTCTCTGCCATACAAATACCTGCGACGTACCACTGAAACACTTTCGATTCCCTTGCTTATTAGTCTCTCTTCTTCGCTTCCCTCGTCTTCCTCTTAATATAAGCACGCTTCTAATTAAACGCACGGCGACCGTTCCACCCTCCGGGCGATTAATCTGATCGTGCCCGAAACAATTAACACAGAGAAAGAGAGAGAGAGAGAGAGAGAAAGAGAAAGATCGAGAACAATTGTTCAGGAACCAGGGGAAGTTTAAGTGGGCGAAGAGGAGGAGGCGAGCATAGCCACTAGTTTTTTCCTGGCTTAAAGCCTGCGGCCGCCGCTTGCTAATTAACGATCGCCATTTTTCCATCGGGCTGGCCATTATCGGCTATTGAGGCAACAGTCCGGGGTGGTGCACCCCTCTCCTGGACTCCGGAATAGAAGTTTAATGAAGTTTACCGCGGCAACGAGCGATGATTTCACGAATATATACTCCCCCACTCTCTTCCACACACATACACACACACACATATTCTCCCTTCCAACGGTAGGAAAATAGGAGGACACCCATTTCGCAATCTCACAAATTCCATGTGACGTGTATGCTGATCGACTGAACCACACTCGACCACCATCCATCTCTCTTTCTCTCTTTCATCCACCCACCCCTTTATTCGTTCTCTCAAACCAGTCGAAACGATTGGCGAAGTAGCGCAGAAAATTCTCCCCCGAAACCCCCTGAAAATTGTTCGCTCTCCCAAAAAGCCCGGTGGCAAGAATTAATACGTCGCTGACATTGGAATAAGCTTGCAATTATTAATACAACAAAATTATACCAAATAGATATTGGTAGGATTTATAGTTAATGATTTGTAGCCAGTTTGTACCGGTTAATTCTCGACTAACAAATGCAGCAGGGCTGAGTTTATATAGTCTGTCGGTAGTGGAGGGGGGGGGGTGGATGGGAAAATTGATCAACGGGAAACAATAGGGGATGGCAGATGACGGGAGCGACGGCGGCGTCGGCGGCGTCGGCAGCGGTGTGTCCCTCAAAGAGCAACAATCAAATCGTCCTGGTAAACGGTAGGAGAAGTATCGGCAAATTCGATGTTGCGTGACCCCAGCAACGACGTCGCGAACAATAAAGCGTATGATAAGCGGCCAACGAAACAAGGGTGTCGAAAGTGAAGTCGAAAGAGAGAAAGAGAAGTATATACACATATATAAAGTAAGTAGTGTTGGTTTGCCAATGTGAAATTACACGATTCGTAATGGCAGTGGAACTTGAAAGTTATCGAAAGTCCCTAAGGGTTTTCATGGGGGGTTGGAGTTCTGGGTGCTCTTATAAGAGGGTCCTCGGTCATTTGGCTTGACTTCATAAGTCATTAGAATCAGCCTAGAGTCGTCGTCCTTGCCACGAAACACCCGTTACACTCGACACTGTCAGCGTATAAACGTCGCCCTGCGGGGGCTCGAAACTGGAGTGCGGGTGGAAGAGAGAGAGAGAGAAAGACAGAGAGAGAAACGTAGTATAGCAAACGTAGACAACAAGTCGACAAGGACACATGGAATGGTTTGCGAGGGAGAAATAGAGGGGGGGCGGACCAGCTAACCAAATTACATCAATCCCATTTCACATCGTTTTGACATGGCAATTGAATTGAGTAGCGCGCAACTGTTCAGCTTTTTGTCAGAGCGATGCGTAACGCGTCCAAGTTATGATGAAGAAGAAGAAGAAGAAGCTGGCGCATCGTTGCTCTAAACAAGCTATCCCATAAACTGCATCTGCATCTGATACAATTAAATGCAAGGATGTTTATACGTCGCGCGACGGGACAACGTTTCTACAAAGCGTGTTTGGAGAGTCTGCTCTTTTCCTTGCTTGCTTTTAGGCAAAAGGTAAGGAAGGAAGGTCGAGTGGGGGTTTCAAGGGGGTTTGAGAAGACGGGGGTTGGCAACATTGAAGTTTTGCACCCTGCGAGCTAGGCCAGAGGGCTCCGTTTGGCTGGGTGATGTTGGGAAAGGTGGGGCCAAGTGCCTTAACTTTTCCTTATCGAAAATAAGTCGTTAGCAGGCCTTTCATCTTTAAACGAGTTTTCGCGGTGCCCTGACTTTTTACTCGCTGCGCAAATCTTCCCCCCCCACCACTCCTCCTCTTTCTTTCGTATATGTATTTCTCTCCTTCGTCTCGAAAGAGGG